>JARKHS020027254.1:177500-264268 GCA_030143305.2 Amblyomma americanum | reverse complement strand
GGGAAAGGAAATGGCGCAGTATCTGTCCCAACGATATATGAGACAGATACTGCGCCATTTCCTTTCCCCAAAAACCAATTATTAATTATTAACTACATTTATTTATTTCAGAATACTGCAGGCCACTGCTTGGCCCAAGCAGGAATTACATAATTACATTACAGGAATTACATTGTTACATAACCAAAAGAATAAAATTATACAATATTAGCAGTACACGGATACCAAAAGAATAAACCAAAAGAATAAAACCAAAAAAATAAAATTATACAATATTAGCAGCACACGGATACAAAAAATACATATAAACAATATTAGCAGGTAAGTAGACGATGTAACGCATCAGAAAAGTTTTGTGAGGAAAAAACAGATATGCCGGTAACGAATTCCAATCTTGCACTGTTCTAGGGAAAAAACTGTATTTAAAGCTGTTAGTTTTGCCGAAATGGGGAGCAAAGGAATGCTCATGAACGCCCCGAGTCCTTCTCACTAGAGGACGCTTGATGCACTCTGGAAGCTTGAGTTTAATTTTTCCTGTTAAACTATTAAACAAGAATATCAGTCTATTAATCTTTCTGTGGGTTTCTAGTGTATGAATGTTGTTTGAGATCATTAACTGCGAGGGAGAGTGTTCCCTTTTGTATTTTCCGTATATAAACCTAACCGCTTTCCTATTGACTTTTTCAAGGATCATTGTCTTTTTTCGTGTATGGGTACCACACTACTGAAGCATATTCAAGTAAAGACCGCACACAAATTTCGTAAGCCAATTTTTTTTATATGTGCGGGGACAGTTTTTAGCTTTCTTCGTAAAACCCATAGCTTTCGTAATGCAGCTCTAGAAATATTAATATTGTGTGCCGACCATTTTAACTTATTGTCAAGTGTTACACCTAAATATTTATATTTCTCAACTTCCAAAATCATACTGCCGCGAAGAAGGTAAAGAAGCAAACTGTGAGACTTTTTTCTAGTTATACGCAAGAGAACTATATTTTTCATTATTAAGTTCCATAGCCCATTTCAGACACCATTCTTCAATGGCAAAAACTGCTTTTTGGCCGGATGCCTCTTCTGACTCCTTTCATCGACGTGGTCAAGTTTTACCTTAGTTCATAGCGCTTTTGTGTCACCTGACTCAGTTTCTCCTGTCCGTGGGCTACTTTTGTGCCAAGAAGCCCTCGCTTCTCAAAGCTCAAAGAACGCCACTAATTCTAACAAGTTGAAATTCCTAGCTTAGAAACACGCACACCAACGCAGACGTTTGAAGCGCCGTACATGTATACGCTTCCACTTGCGGGCCCTGGGGGTTTAGGTTCGAAACCTCTGCGAGACCTAAAATTCTTGCGGGTGTATTTTATTTCAGGGAGTTTTCTTGTGGAGTGCATGCGTGGACGAGCAAGAATTTGCGGACTTGGCGAGACAAAGATGTTGGAGTTAAATGCCTTCACGCATTAAAATTTCAAGTATACTCGCGCATATATCTTGGTGGGAATATATAGAGCGCCAAACAGCAACTATGTTTGCCAGAAGTTCAAGCTCAGTGATCGAAGTCATGCTCTATGACCGCATGTGAGCAGCTCATAACCAGTGCAAACCACGAGGAGAAAGAGAAATAGGTGTCATCGAACTACCGCGTTTACTCGCGTAATGGACGCACATTTCTGTCAACAAATGTGGTGGTAATTTTAGGCGCACGTTTATTACGCGTTAAAAAAAAGATTGCACTGTGTCCCACAAAAGTTTTACAAATTTTAATTACTTTTGCAAGGGACACGATTAATTTGCGAGCAGGTTCGTTACAAAACCGAAACACCGTGTTTATATGCCGATATGTCTCATAACGAGTCTCATACTAGAAGAATCGCAATAAAGAGTGCTGGCAGCCATGAGTGATGCGTGTTCCCCACGGGAATGCAAAAAAGGTCCCCTCGGCAACAACATCGAGTGCTTTATCACCGCGATTAACACAATGACATCTATATATGGGTCGTACCTCGTATTGTTTCACCAGAAAGAAACGCTTTGGAACAAGGCCATACGTAATAGCAGCTTTCTCAATGCAGCGCGCAATCTTGCATATATCGACAATCACACGGCGATTAATGCGCCCACGGAGTGGCGGAAACTCGTCATATATGTGACCGGATAAAGAAGGGGGGGGGGGGGGGAGGAAAAATGAATGCGGAAAGCGACGGTCAAGAACTCAGGCGTCAAGATTGCTCGATGATACGAAGATGGATCGATGCTTACAGGTCGACTTCTCTTCCGGTGTTGCGATGCAGCAGAATTGTAAGCGCGTTATGGTGGACGAGAGCGAATTATATACCCCCTTCCACCCACCCACCCTCTCGCCTGCTTTGTTGTATAGGGCTTTCCTCCGTAACCCACGTTCGGCTTAGTGCGTGCCCTCAGTCGGCTCCGCACTGCCCCACCATTATAAACTGCGCAACGCCCCAGAGTATATAGCTCTATATATGCATATAAGTGTTATCGCGTCGGCCAGAGTTCGCCAACGGCCTCGTCAGATGCCCACGCAACAGACGTGGGAGGCTCCAGTTGCGCGCCGGCCAGTCTTGTCTTTCTTACTTTATATTTCTATTTTTTTTTCGCGCCGAAGCAAGCGAGCAACGAAGACAAAACAGCCCACTGTTGCTTGCACGGCTGGGTGAGTCAGAGCGTCGCAGCCGGCTGCACACTTGCCGCGGTGAAAAGCGAAAGAAAAGCGTCGCGGCAGCGGCGAGAAAGAAAGAAGAACGTAATCAAAAGAAGACGGGAGAAAAGAAGAAAGAAAACGCTCTAAAAGCCGCAGGCACGCTCGCCGTCTGCTACATCTCTCGGAGGGAGCGTCGTCTGGTTCAAGCGCGGTGCGCTCTTCTTTCTTTGCATTCTTTCTTCACTCGCCGTCTATTGCGGGCAGGCCGCAGTATCGCAGCTCCACTTCACTTTGCTTTCTTTCATTTTCGTTCGCCCTTGTTGTCGTTGTTTTGGTTTCCCGGCGCGTTGCCTCACGGAGCGGCACGCACGGGCGATTTCCTGCCCTCACGACGCAGAGCGCGCCGAGGCGGCGGAATTTCGACCGGAAACAGAGAAAAAAACCGAACGAACGCCAAACTTTTCAAATGCCGCTCTCCTCCTCCTATTCGTCAACACAGCCCAGGCAGCGACTAATGGTATAGATGGAGGAAAAAGACTTGTGGAGGTCCCGAATGGATGTTGAAGGGTTACAGTCACACCTCGTTAATATCAACACTGTGTGTACAGCTTGCCAGGAGGCCGTCAAGCATTACGGAAGACGGCCACAATGGAGATCCTTTCTTCTCTGTTGGAGGACGGGCATTGTGTTGCGGTTCTTGGAGAGGCTGTGTAGTGGCAGTGACGAAAAGCATAACACGGGTTCATCGTTCCGTTCTTGGCATTTCTATCGCGATAGCTTGGCGTCTTATTCACACTCATTTCGCCGCGGATGAATACGTGGACTGAGTGTATAGGAAGACTTGGCACAGCGTAGGTATTTTGTTCCTCCTGTAAACAACTAAACTCTTTTAATTCAAAATTCTATCCCAGCTTTTCTGTGCCATTTTTATTCTATAGCTCTGTCTACATTCTGCATCTGTGCTAGGAAAATGTGTATAATTGTTTGTTCCTCGAATAAACCTCAGATGAAAGCTTTTTCTTCCCGTATAGTCTCACTTGTGAACGTCCCCTTTGCGCAACTTATAATCTGAACGTTTCAACCACAACCCTGCAGACGCAAGAGTCATTTTACGGGCCAAACACTCGCATAGCTCGGCGCAAAACTTCCGGCAGATGAATTGGTTGCCGTTGCCTACAAAGCACATTCCAGAACTCTCCCAAAGTGACGCTGCTGCAAATATGCGAACGCAGGCCCGATATCGGCAGGGTGATAAGCGCTGAGGTAAAGAAGTATACACGGCCACGTCAAACCGGCGTGAATGGTTAGCTCTGCGAAAATTCACAAGTGAACGCTACCCGAGTTTGTTTTACGACAGGAACCGACTGTGATTCAAATCTCGCACCATATCTCCGTCCGCTTCTCCTGCACCCTCTCCCCACTCGCTCTCGAGCCTCTCCTCGAGCGACGAAGCACTATGATTGGGCAGCGCAACCCACGTGACCTTCTTTCCGCTCGTCGGTTGGCCGACGCGTTTGCCGGCCGGCTCAGTACGGCGGCGGCGCCTCGCATGGATGTCAGTGGAGCAGGCGGAAAAGCTCGCTGTGTTTTGTCGCTCGCGCGTAGTACTAGTCAGTTCCGTGAACGTTTCGAGCTGTACACCGCTTCTGGATTGTTCCGAGGGTGCTAGACGTGGACTTGCAAGCATTCCGAAGCCGTGAGTGAACTAACGTGATCGTTTGTGTTCGCCGGGCGCAGTGTTTTTCCGTGTTATGAACGCGCACGCGTTGGCTTCCAGTGACAGTTCGCCCGAGTCGCCGAAGCGCAGAGCAGCTTTCTTTAGCGCCGGGCGTTGCCGCCTTTCCGCTATTGTCAGCGTCTTCCGTGCTATCAGGTCGACCCGGCGGGGCGTCGGGATCCTAAATACGAACCCCGGGAGGGGGCTGACGGTGCTGTCTCGTATTCGTTTTGCCGGCGACGCGAGACACGCTTCGCCGCGCTGAGGACCGCGTAGCTCTGAGTCATACGTGGCCTTCCTTTAGCTGCGCTGTCGGTGGCGCATAGCAGTCCCGCATTCTCTGCTTTTGTTTTTAGGCTCGTCGTCGATATTCTCGCCCCACAGCAGCGCCGGTATGCACTATCTTTGCGTTGCCGGCCCTCCTGCCGGCGTTCAAGGCTCTTTCTATGCGGAGCCATTGTGATGTGCCCGGAACGGAGATAGCGGTCCGGAATGAATGTCAGGCTGACCGAGTTTCGCTATCAACCCTGCCTTCGTAGTGGGAATATAGATGACAAAGGGTTATCAGCCTAGACAGGGAGCACCAATATAGAGCAGCCCATATTTTTTTTTTTCAGTGCTTGCGTTTTAGAAATAACTGGCACATACGCGTGTCGTAGTTTACTTAAATTTCTCGTGAGATAACAGATAAACGAGACCGACGATTGGGTTTCTAGGCCTGGAGTTCTGTGTCAGGCACTAGCGTATCAGTTATGTGCTTTGATTACTGTGCTTGGGGGGGTGTCCATGCAGGCGTGCCAGCGCTCTGTTGCGGTAATGGACATTTTTAAGCGGTAGACAATATTGAGATAGTGGACGCGACCGTAGTATATTGGCTGGCGAATTTCCGCTGAGACATTCTTTGTTAATGCGTGCTTCATATAGCTTTGCGCGCGGCGATCACTGCAGCAACTTGTGATAACATAGCTTGTTGGAGAGCGTGATATATTTTATTTGCTGCTAGGTGTTCACCCGCGAGGAAAGTATGCACACCTTATCGCCTCTCGCGCGGTTGCAAGTTTCGAGAGCGAACGATCTAGCTGCTTTCTAATCGCATGGGAATGTGTGAACAGCCGTGCACATGCACCGAGATTGCGTGCACATTCCGGGTCGGCGGCCTCTAATCTAAAGTAGCTTGGGAAGCCGCGGCATATCCTGACTTCTCACGTGTTTTAAATGGTGGTAACTGCTGCGAAACTATTTCCGCTGCGCGATGCACTAGAAGACGTACGCGTCACGTTGCGCGAGAAATGTGTTCATGCGGTGAATTCGGTAATATTAGGAGGGTTTAAATCTGGGCTAGTTGGTTGCTTCGTGGTCTTTCATTATTGTTCTTTTGAGATCACGGCGCAGCCGTGTTATGCGTGGTTTTATTTTATCCATTTCAGCGCAAAACACGGGGTCATCGGCGTGGCCGAAAAACTCGCAGAGAAGCAACAGGTGGACAGGTTGTGATTACGTCACCAGGTCACCCGAAATTATGACGTTTTAAGTGCCCTCCAGTTTTTTTCGCTAGACAACCGCGGATTTTTTTTTAACGTTTTCGTGCAAGTGCAGTTTGCATATAAAGAGTGTGCTTAAGAGCTGCAAGTCGAAAACCCCTTCCTGGATCGAACTTCTAGGCCAGTGCCGTTCCTTTGTGTATACAAACAGGCCTTGGCGCACAGGTGGGCGCAATTACCGGGCCACACCTGTGTGACGAGATAAGGACACGGTAGAGGCCACCGAAGTGCCTTGTGAGGGCTTGTACGGATCTGCTCAATGCGCATACATACTCAGAGCCACTGTGGGTGGGGAACCTTGCTCCCAAAGCTTTCTTACGAGCGAACTGCAAGGCGCGACTTGGCTCGCGGACGCATTACTTGCCCGTCAGCAGCACAATTAAGAGGGGGAGAGAGCAAGGAACCCGGACGGCTAACACGGTTGCTGCCTTTGCGAAACTGCAGCTAGACGAGCCGGCGAGTTGAAGCGGCCGGCCAGTGTCCTCAATTTGCGGACGTCCTCTAAACGACTTGAAAGACCCAAGTGGCCGAGAAAAGGAAGTGCTCAAAATTCAGATAAACAAAAGTGGTCGGGGAAGCTAGGCGCGGCTTTGCACTGTGGGCTAAGCCGTTGAGCCGGGAATGAATACCGTGTTTTCTCGAATACAGTCCGCGGGCCTTGTACGCATGTTTAAGTGCAAAGTTTAATAAATGCGAATTACCTGCTGTAGTCAGCGTGGCTAGGGATCACCTATTTTAAAAGCAGCATTTAAGTTGTATTTGAATTGACCAGTAAATAATCGCGTTCTAAGATACTTGAGATACAATTGGCTTCCATAAACTAGAAAATACCAAAACTGAGATCGAGGTATTATTGACTGCATCTGATTCCACAACAAAAGCTGTGGTGACGTTCAAGGCTTCAGTTTTGCTCGGGTCACGGGGGCTAGACTGCTGCTTCGCCATTCACTCTCGACCTGTCTTGATGTCACAAGTTTGAATCGAGTTGCGGGAAAAAAATATTTGAATTTTTTAGACTCTATATATTTTCTCAGCAATGAATACTTCGTTTTCTTCCAAATAAACACCGTCAGAGGCTGACTGGCCATGTGCCTTATCACTGGCACTGCCTGCCGTTTAGATTTCAAAGAATATATCGATTGCTGGGGCCTCTTAGAAAAAGAGGACCCCAGCAACTAACAAAATTTATGTCGATCAGGGTTATCTCTGACCAACCTCTGTGAGTCTTGTGGCGAAATTGAGTCAATAGATCACTTTTTCCTCTTCTGCCGGCGGTTCGCTTCTCTCCATAGAACATACTTGGAGATCCCCTTCGCTCGACTGGGGCTACCTCTGTCTATTCCGATCCTCCTCTCCTTCGGGGCAATCGCCAAGGGATATGCCTTGAAACCAGCGTGCGATTTTATTCACGGATATACAATTGCATCAGGTAGATTCTTGTGCTAGAATGTGAATTCGCAGCTTTTTCATTTCCGTTTTCTTTATCGCGTTTTTTAAATTCAAATTCGAGTTTATCGTCACAAAATTTTCCGGTTACTCCACTCCTTACCCATGTGTGCGTTTGTATCAGCAGTGCACCTTGGCCAATCCCCCGCCGTGTGTATGTGCCATTCAGCCTGAGCACATCATCATCAACATCGCGCGAAGCCTCGTGGTTCGAGTGTCCATCGCGATGCGCTCCTGAATGTTTTCGCCCCGTAGGAGGATAGTGGAGGCTGTCCAGTAGGAACACGGTTGCGGTACCTCCGAAAAGAAAACCGCTCACGTCCCTGATACGAAACGTATCTGTGCGCACGAGAGGGCCCGTTAAGGTCACTGTGCAACTACAAAGGAGATTGATGCCAAAGAGAGGATGAGTATGAGTTCGTTGTTTCGAATCGGAAATGATAATGAGCGACAGCGGTATATTTTTTGATGGCATCAAAAAGTTTCAGGTTCCTGCACTGCACCTGAGCTGTCCGTATGGGAAGCCGTAGTGAAGGGCTGTAAAGTTAATTTCGACTACCTAACACCCCAATGGAAAAAGCTTGCATGGCCCGTCTCCGGCAGCCAACTTGGGCCGTGGTTGGGGATTGACATTGGCCTTCCACGATCCGATCACCGCTTGCCGACGCCGGGCCATGCTCAGCCCTACGACGGCCTAACGATAAATTACCTTTCATACTAGAGTGCACTAGAATGGCAGCTGTACAAAATACACGAAAAATATTCGCGAAACCTAATTTGCATTTTCTGTAATTAAGACATGAAAAAGAACGGTCTGCAGCTTATGAGCGGACTGCGTTGCAAATACCTTCTATTAGAAAAAACTTAGCCACGCTGCGCGACATGCGCGTGTCATGTGAATTGGTCATACTTTCGTATATTTGAAAAACGTTCTGGCGGCTGTTACACGTACGATCAAGACACGTAGCAGCGCTCCGGGTGCGGGCTGTAGTCCGGAAATTACGGTACTAGGAGGGTGAGGTTGAAGCTTTGGGAAAGGAGGGCTGTGCGTGTCGTCTGCTGCTACGGCGAGCGAGCGTAGTCGGCAACGCTTCGCGCAGACGAGAGGAGACTTCTTGGTCCCGACCTGCCGGTTTTTGCCAGCCATATTTGTCGAGCTTCAAAAAGTGTCACCGTGCGCTTGTTCGTCTCGAGCCGTGGAGGAAAATTAAAAAAAAATGCCGCGTAAGCGTCGCGATAACGATGTGCACACATATACGTGTGCCTGTCTCGTCCGGTCTAGCTAGTATACGTGGGCGTGCGTTGATCGCGTCCCGCTACGCTCCGAAGCTCTGCTGCGACGTCGACCGACGTTGCGCCAAGGCCGTGCACGTGAGAGCCCAACGTCACGATATGAAAGAACGTCCGACGTCCCGGCCGGAAGATTTGTTGCGAGAGATCACAACAATAACCGCGCAGCCGCGGCCGCAGCAGGTCGCGATGACTCAGCGGGGGCCGCGTCTTGGCGTTTCTGAGGAAAGAGCGTTGCCGAGGCGCAGTTGAAAGGAGTTTCTTATGGTCGATTATATGCGCCGTGTTTTCTTCCCAGCATTCACGCGGAAACTTCCCGGGGGGCCCTTGTAAAAGGCGTCACGCGCAGCTGGCGTTTTTAGTTCGTTTTCTTCTTTTTGCTAGTGCAGTACTGTGTCGGAAGTTTCACGAGGGGTTTCATGTGTGTTTAAATTTCCTTTTAGTGAAAACATGCAAGATATCAATATCCCCCATTCTGGCCTGTGCATATATCCAGTGTTTCACAAGGTGTTCTCCAGTTTTGAAAAATATGCTTTATGAGTTAGAAGAGCGCCTTTTTCGGCATAATATTGTCAGCGGTGTAGGAATCAGAATGCAGCTAACACGTCCTGATCCACGAGACATCGGGCAAATCCGATGGTTGGTAACTCGCCGGCCTCAAGCTGGCAGCCGATGTGCTCGGCCGGCTTAGTACGGGGCAGCGTTAGGCAATGGCTGGCCAACTGTTGTGTTGGTCTATGATTGGCAAAAAGGCAAACAACCAACCGCAGGCAAACGCCTGGCAATAGTTGGCCGCTGACGCGAAGGCAAGCAAACACAGGCCGACACCGGGCCACCGCTTGCCATCAACCAGTTCGGGTAAATTTTGAGCCAGTTGTGCGTGATTAGGGCACAGCGCTGGTCAAAATGCTACATGTGTTCATCGTACATGTAACAGTCGGCAGAACGTTTTTTCAAATATACGAAAGCATGGCCTTCATGACACGCGCATGTCCCGCAGTCGTGGTGCCTGAGAAAATGTGGTCTCATTACGTTTGCATAATGTTGGCAGCAAAAATTGCAGAGTGGACTGTTAAGTTTTTTCTAATAGAAGGTGTTTGCAAAGTATGTAGTCCGCTCACTTGCATTTCTCGTTGGTGTCATCACAGAATCTGAACTGAATGAAATAATATTGCTCAACGTGCAAAAGCCACTGGCTCCAAGAGCAGAGTCTTTTAGATTTGGAGTATATAAGCTCGTGAAAATTCTTCATTCTGTGCATGTATGTTCAGCATGTTGGTGCTGACATGACCTTTTCTGGTTTGTATAGTGTTTCTGTAGCTTTATCTGCGTGTCGTTGGGCATTGGTCTTCATGACAGCGTGATAATATTACTATTCAGATCTCAGCAGTAAATATGTCGGTACTAGGCCAAACGACTACTCCATTGTGATAAGCTGTGGACCTTTCTTTTTCTTGTCTAAATTACAGAACATGCAAATTAGGCTTCGCAAATATTTTTGATGTATTTTGTATAGCGGCCTTTATACTGTACGAGGCAATGACTGTACTCTCTAGTATAAAAAATAATTTATCGTTATGCCGTCATAAGGCTAAGCACGGCCCGGCATCTGCAAGCAGCGATCAGTTTGTGCAAGGCCAATGTCAATCCCCAAACACGGCCCGAGCTGGTTTGCCGAGCCGCGGGCCACAGACGGCCTGGCTGGCTGCCGGAGATGGGCCATGCCAGCTTTTTCCATTGGGGACTATAAGCTGGTTAAGGGAGTATAGACACCTAATTTTGGGGGCATGTTTTCTTCTCTACAGTGATGCAGAAGACATTACTACGCACGAATTACGATGTGGTATTCACCTACGACCGCTAAATAATTTATAATCATTTTTCTTGTCATGAAGGTTTCATTTTAAACAGCTGAACGATGGCTGTGACGTCAAAGAGTGGTTTATGTCACGTGAGGCATGGAAAAACAGTGATATAATTGCTGCTTCGTCATTTTAATTCAGTGCAGTGCTGAAGGCAGCCTTCCTCAAGGGCCAGAATGATAACGAATATGGAAGCAGCGATTATATTGCAGTTTTTTTCATGCCTAACGTCACATAAAACCAATCTTTGACGTCAGAGTCCTCGTTCGGCTGTTGAAACCGAAATAGCACGAGAAAGAAATTCGATTATAAATTATTTAGCGCTCATAGGAGAACATGTGGTAATCCATGTATAATAATGCCTTACGCATTAGTATTACTGTTAGTCTTTCTATTTATCGAAAGGCATGTAGCCCACCGTGAGTAACGCCACATTAGTTTTTAGAATTTCAAAAACGCAGTTTCCCTCTGCGCTGTGGGTCAACAAATTTTGATTGCGCCAAAATACATGTGCTTTCAAGAAGCCTGCAGGCAAAGCAACCCAATACATGTAATTCTTTGAAATAGCCGAAATTTATTTGTGCACAGCACCAGGGGTAGGTGCATTTTCGAAATTCTACGAACTAATGTATTACAGGGGGCTACACACTTTCTGAGATAAGGTAGTCTCCTTAATTTTTGAAAAGTTAACTACTCAATATTAGTATAACCAATGTAACAGTTTGCTTGTCTTGGCTGTATTCTGATGTGCTACGCAGAAAAAAGCGCTTTTCTAACCTAAAAAGCCTATATTTCAAGATGACAGGACACCTTAGATGAAACACCCAGTATTAAAACCCCTAGCACAAGTTAAGACCTGTACAATCTTATATATGTCAGCTATGAAAACACTTTAGCACTTACACCAAGACTAACATTGTAGTCATTGTGGTAATTTATTTGCATTGCACGTTTTACCTATGAGTGAATGAATAGCCCATAATGGTAAATTTCTTCCTGCATTGTGTGGTTTGCCATTTTGTTGTTTTTTTTGTTTCTGATTTTGTGTGTTTTGCCGGCTGATATACCGCTGCTTGCACATATATGGAAAGTACTAGTTGTTCTCCTGCCAGTTGGTGTATACGAAGTCTTTATCAAGCTTTTTAAGGCCTTTTCCTTTGGCCCTTATCATCTTTCAAGGTTGGCTATAATAAGTTCTAAATTTCTGAGGGTGTGTGCACTTGAAATAATGGTGAATTTCATCTGCCCTTTTAATGAAAGGGATTGAGCTCGTGGTCACAGTGCAAAAATGGTTTGCTTTGTCAACATTTTGATATAGAATGCACAGCATGGTTGCTTAGGCCTTTAAATATGCAAGTACTATAGCTCTCAGCACATGTGAGCAGAATGGATGTATATGCATCTGATATAGGATATGAGAACTATATGGTGGACTGTTACGGGCTTCCATAGTTTGAGAGTCAGAACTGTGCTTATGGCATTGGCTGAAGTGTCCGTGTCACTTGTAGAGGGCACCAACTAGCCCAACTACATGTGTTACTGTGTCACTTGTGATCACTGGTAACAGTTGCAATAAAGCTTGTGATGTTTAATTATTGAATGTACATGCATAGTATATATTGTTGTTTGTATATAATCATCATAAGGGGAAGCTTTGCTTTGTGTAAAAATTTCAGGAATTGCACATGTGACTGTGAGACAGCTGTAAACTATGTTCTGGGTGCGTGGGCGGGAAATTTTTATTGCTGCATGCTGTTAATTTTCAATAATTTGACTGGTTAACTCGCATCTCGTGCTAGACTCGGTTGCTTTACTATGATTAAGACTTCTGCTTTCCCCATTTCATTCTTTTTTTTTGCATAAACTTTTTCATTTCGGAGTCACTCACAAGGCTTCTGAGTTAACGTTAATAGTACTGACTTTTCTTGCTTGATCTGTTAATTGTCTTCAGAGGCACTATAATACTGCCTGCATTGTAATGGTGAGTCATTCAGTAAATGCATCCATTCAGGGTTATCTCATAAAAGTTTTGTGTGCTGTCGTATCCACTTTAACCACTTTATTGTCATTTGTTACACTGAGTTATGCCAACATGGCCTGTGAACAAATTACTGACTTCTTTATGAACTGAAAAAGCATTTTGACAGAATTCTATTAAGACAGTCAACAATAGGTTTGTGAGTCTGTTAGAGCATGCAAATGGACCAGATTCAAAATGCTTTTTTTTAAGTACTTATGGGTGACCTAAAACGATAAGACACAAACATTTTGTCAGGGTTGTCTTCATGCTACCAATCAAGACAAAAGGAAACAAGTGTTTTGTTTTGGTATTTAGTGAGGCTTCTTTTTTGCACTGCGCTGTAGGCATAGTGATAAGTGTAAAAATGCATGGCAAAGGTGATCGTGGTCATTTCTGCTCAAGAAAATGCCATATGCCAAGAAGATGACATATGAGAATCTCCTTCATCAAGGGCAGACAGTATTAACACTGAGTTGCCTTACTGCAGGGAAGGATACGCCGTAGCCTGTCGTCAACATGTCGGCCTCGCGCCTGGAGCAGATGAGGAACCAATTCCAGCAGAACCTGCAGATACGCAGCGGCCTGCCTCGGCCAACGCGGATCCCTGGACCAACACCCGCTGCTGCTAAGACCACTGCTACTGCCAAACAGGCAGCCACCCCTCCTTCGTTAAGAGTGAACGGTCATGGCCTCTCAGCAGCAGCTTCGCCAGCTTCACGTGCCAATGTCAGTGGAAAGCTTCAGAACGGAAGCCCCCACAAGGATGTTTCAGCCATCAGAAACGGTAGGTCAGAACATGTTTTCACATGCGCACTAGTAATAGGGCCTTTCTTTAATGCTGTTAATCAATGTTCTGTAATTTTGGATGTGGTCACTGCATTTGTGGGTGATGAAAGGAACTTTGGAACCCTCTTCTCTGTCCTTTTTTGTGTACCATTCCATCCCTGTGCCCGTTCTTGGCTTCTGTTGCATCAGTTTGACATGCAGTGCATTGCAGAAAAAAATTCCACTGATTGCCGGTTTCACTATGCTAAAAAAGTGCAAGGCTAAGAAAAGCATGACATAGCGATGCATGACTGACACACTACTGGATGTGCTGTGTCAGCAATTACATTTGATGTATCAAGTAATGCTTTGGTTTTGGGCAGCTGTAACCCTTACATATTCCAGTATATTGGCGCTGGCAGGCGTACCAGTTAAAAGTAATTGTTAATGAGGAAAAGAAAGGTGCCCAGTAAATATTCTCTCTCAGTGAAGGCAGCAGCTGTGCTTTAAGGGAAGAGAAGGAGGGTGTGAAAAGAGGAAGAGTGCGAGTCCGCATAGTGGAAAGCTTCAGGTTAAATCACCCACTGGGACTTCTTTAACGTGCAATGAAATGGCACCAAATAATGACGTTTTCATTTCATCTGCATCAAAACGAAGCTGCCATAGCCCTAATTAAGCCACTGCAGCAGGTACTGCTTGTTTATAGTTCAGTTTGTTATCTTAATGGTCCAAGAAACAGTAACTTCGATGAAAAAAAATGCTTCAGGCTAAGGTTTGGGTTTACTAATGAAAAGAACAATATCCAGTTGAAGCTTAGAGATACAATAGATAAACGTACCAAAGGATGATGGAAAATTACCTTGATCCTTAGAAGGCATGGTGTGATTGCATCTGAGTGTGCTGGTCGATGGCTGTGAGTAGAGTGCTCTTCATAACTTCTGCTAGGTCACACATAGTGCAGAGCTTGTTTGTTTTCACATCTCCTGTATACTTCCACATTTATTCACAACAGTTTAAGAACTACATGTACTGTCACGCTCAGTAATACTTGCAACACGGAGGAGGTGAACCAACTGCGGTTTCTGCTTTACAGGAAATCAGTGCACCTTCAAACAGACCAAAAAACTTGCACAGACATTCAGTGTGCTTTCTTCTTTGCTTCGACGGCTAACTGCATCAATTTCCAACACTTCTTGGCTCTCGCTGCTTCGAGGAGAGGGCGTCTATCACACAAGCTTGTGCGTTGCAGCTCATATTGAGCGCGATAGTACTATATGTTACAAATCAAATTAGAACAAGACATTCGAAGTATGGACAGCAAAATGAGATCTTAGCCAGGGAAAACACAACACTTGTACAGGTTAATTTCATATCAAAGGCATGCAGACTGTCCTTTAGAAGCGTTAATCAATGTCGCTTGTATTTTCCTTCATGAGCTAATGTTTATTCTTTTGTGTTGGCATTTCAGTTGTATTGTTTGCATTTCATTTGATTCCAGTAGTACATGTGCTTAATGGTTGCAGTGTGAATGAAGCATTGGCTTCAAAAATCATTGTTGGTGCAAGCTACTGCATGCTATTACTTCAAAGGAGTATATGCTGAAAAAAAAGCATTGGTGTTGGTAGACTGCTCATTACTATAGTCATATACAACCAAAAAACAAAGCTGCTAGCGCCCCTCAAAGGGAGCCTTCAATCCAATAGCCTGGACTGATTCTCACGCCCTAGTGGTTAATATCCTCTGACCTGTTAGCATAAAATCCCAGAGGGTGGAAGATAAAAGGGAACTATGCCTAATCGGATTAACTTCTCTGTGATTTTGAAAACCAGTGGACACCATTGGCTGGGGGGTCTCCTTTGATGGGTGTCTGCCACGTCATTCTTGAGTTGTATTCAGCTATAACAGCTTTTGTCACCTGTTAGCCTATTTTTCTTGTGAGAGCTGTAGCAGCCGGTGTACCGGCGGCAGACGCAGATTTTATGACCAGGCTTAATTCATTCTACTAATATTTCCAGGGCAACACAACGGGACTCCTCGCCCTTTAACCAATGGGACGTCTCAATCAAGGGCCCCGGTTTCAAATGGCACGCGGCCACAGGCGACTTCCACGGAGCAGACTTTGCCACCTGTTGTTAAAGGTGGTGTTCTCATGACCATGACAACAACCCAGCTGAGGCAGCTTTCTAATGGACATCAAAGCTCTTGCGTATGTTCTCTTCACTTTTGTACAGTTATTTTGGAGTGCAGTATTGACAGTGAACCACTGTTTAGCGTCATCTGACCTTTTGGCAACATTGTCGTTGTACATTGTATTTGTTGTCCACTTGTTGGCGTGCCGGAGCCACCACAAGCAGTAATAAGTCCGACTCCGGAGAGCAAGATACGAACACGTTTTACTGGAACGCCATGTTGTTTTCTTCCCCCCTGTGCCCCTACATCAGTTGCCAGACGAGTTTTCTACGTCGGCCAACACTCCCCCACACTTGGTTTGAGAATCACACCACTGACACTCACATCACAAGTTCAGTCGGTTTGGCGGTCGCCGGATACGAGTGGGCCGTCCGGGTTGACCTTCGGCTGCAGGGGTTGGTGCTGAACTTGACTGTTGTTCATGTAGGTCCCACCATTCACTCTGCTCAGTAGGGCTACCGTTATCACAACGACGAACCTGGTCGAAATGTCGGGTAACGGGTCCTCCGGCTGTGTTGAGCTTGAGCATCCTGTTTCCCAAGACATGTTGAACCGTACCCTTCATCCAACGCTGGCCAAGACCGAAGTTGCGGAACAAGACAGTCTGGCCACGGACCCATTTCCCTTTTGTTAGCGTGTGCCTTTCAACGTTCGGCTCTTGTGGTTTCTGCAGAAGCAGGTCCAGGCGTCCTTTGGGTCGATAGCTCAGGAGCATTTCAGCTGGGGATTTGTCCCTACTTCCGGATGGTGTGCGTCTGTGGTCATGCAGCCACCGGTTTAAGCGAGCTGAGAGTGTTCCACGTGTGAGTCTCTTGAGACCGTCTTTGACTGCCCTCACCGCTCTTTCTGCAAGCCCATTAGATTGAGGGTGGAAGGGCGCTGTACGGATGTGCCGTATGGCATTCTTCGTGATGAATTCTTGGAATTCGGCACTGACGAAGGCACTGCCATTATCAGACACCAGACAATTGGGCAGACCAAATCGTGCAAATATGCTCCTTAAGATCTCAATGGTTGCTGTAGTCGTTGCACTATTTGTTGCGACTGCTTTGATCCAGCCTGAATAGCTGTCCACAACAACCAACACCATCTTGTTTTCAATTGGACCAGCATAGTCTATGTGAACACGTGTCCACGGCTGGGTTGTTGCGGGCCATGCCGCTGCCTTCTCGGAGGGTGGCATTGATGCCGTCTGTTGGCAGATAGGGCAATTCCGCAGGAGCTGTTCTATGTCTTGATCAATTCCTGGCCACCACACAAGTTTCCTTGCCAAAGCTTTTGTGGTACTGAGTCCGGAATGTGCTTCGTGCAGTTCCAACAGGAATGCTCTTCTAGCTGCCTCAGGGATCACTAGTCGGTCTCCCATGAAGATGAGTTGTCCATCTGCAGTGAGGAAATTCCTACGTCTCCAGAATGGCAGTACTTGGTCATGGTTAGACTGTGGGAGTTTCTTAGGCCATCCTCCCAGTATGTATTCATGAAGGCATTGCATGAGTTGGTCCTTCCCAGCAACGTCTTCGAGTTGCTTCCTTGAGACCGGTGCCGTGTCCAAGATGCTGGCTACTAGTGCACTGTCTTGTTGGTCAGGGTCTTGCATCTGCAGTTCAGTCTCACTGGCTGGCACAGGTAGTCGACTCAGTGCGTCTGCATTTTGGTTGCGGGATCCGGGCTTATACTTTATGGTGTATTTGTAGGCACCAAGGGTAATTGCCCACCTTTGAATGCGTGATGCTGCAGTAGTAGGAATTGGTCTATTTTCCTTGAAGAGTCCAACCAGTGGTTCGTGATCAGTCTTCAACGTGAACTCCCTACACAACAAGTAGTCACGGAACTTTACCACTGCAAACACCAGAGCCAGGGCTTCCCTTTCCAACTGAGAATAGTTCTTCTCTGTCTTTGTGAGGGTGCGGGACCTGAACGCTATTGGCCTTTCAATGCCATCGATCACATGAGATAGCACTGCACCAATTCCCTCTGGTGAGGCATCACATTCTAGCACTAGTTCCTTCGTGGGGTCAAAGTGCACGAGCATATTAGAGTTAATCAGAGAGCTTCTTCACAGCTTCAAATGCTCTCTTCTCTTCAGATGCCCACTTCCATTTGCTCTCTTTCTGTAGCAACCGGTACAGAGGTGCAAGGAGACTTGACATGTTGGGCAGAAAACTGCGGTAATAGGTGATCAGGCCTAGGAAGGATCTGAGTTCTTGGACATTTCTGGGCGCTGGTGCTCTCACGATAGTGTCCAGTTTCTTTTCCGCTGGATGCAAGCCGTGTCGGTCAATTTTGTGTCCCAGGTAGGTCACTTCCTGTGCTCCGAACACACACTTGTCTTTCCGCAACCGGATACCATTTTCTCGAAAGATTTCCAGTACCTTGTTCACAGTCTTCCCATAGCTATTCTTATCCTCTGCAATCAGAACATCATCTAAAAAGACTTGCGTGCCCGGCACATTTTTCAGAAGTTCTTCCATCTTCCTTTGGAATATGGCAGGGGCTGATGCAATGCCATATGGTAGCCTATTGTAAGCAAATAGACCTTTGTGAGTGTTCAGTACAGCAACTTGCTTTGCTTGATCGTCCAGTGGTATGTGGCAGTAGGCTTCACGTAGGTCCAATTTTGAAAACCAATAGCCACCCTTGAGAGAGGCGAAAATGTCTCCCATTTTTGGGAGTGGGTACTGGTCGACATCACACTCTGGGTTGACAGTGACCTTGAAATCCCCACAAATTCTCAAGGTTTCATCTGCTTTTACCACTGGAACGATTGGCGTTGCCCAGCAGCTGAGGCTGACTGGAGACAAGATCCCTTGCTGACACATTCTGTCCAGTTCCATTCCTACTTTTTCGCGCAATGCATAAGGTAGTGAACGGGCTTTCAGGAATCTTGGAGTTGCATCTTTTTTCATGGCAATGCTGGCAGGAGGTCCCTTCATCAGTCCTGTGCCCAGCTCGAAGAGGTCTTTGAACTTTTCTTTCAGTTGTTCTGTGACACTTGAGATTTCACAGTCTGGAGTCAGGATTGTGCCTACCTCTTGGTCGGGCAGCAGATGAAGTTTTTGGATCACATCTCTACCACACAGTGAAGGTCCTGGGCATTGCACCACATACAGTTCAGCAGTTGCATTGCAGTCCTGGTGCTGCGCTGTCATATGAAGCACCCCGCTGATAGGTAGCTTCCCCAAGTAACAAAGGAGCTCTTTGTTTGTGGGCTTCAGGGCTGGCCACTGCTTGGCATGGCAATGGTATATTTCTTCAGGAATTATGCAGACTGGCGAACCCGTATCCACCTGCATGTCGAGATTCACTGGTCCCCACTTCACCGTCTTGTAGACCGGCTCGACCGCAGTACCTTCGCTGGTAACCGTGTAAATATCAAGGACTGGAGTGCAGCTACTGTCGCCAGCTTCGGCACTTACCGCGTTGGCCTGAAATTTCGTCGGCCTTTTCGCTTTTACCCCACCGAAACACCTTGTAGCTAAGTGCCCTTGCTTGTGGCACTTATAGCAAGTCGACGTCTTATGCGGACAGTTGGGAGCATCGTGTGAGCAGTCGCCACAACGAATGCACGGGTGCGGCATCTTTGCCTTGGTGTGTCGGTATTGCGGATTCGTTTTCTTCTTAAACGCTGTGGCGTTGACTTCGTTCGCCGATTCCGCGGTGCTCGCGTGGGGTAGGCGCTCAACATTTTGTATCGCCAATTCCGCCGACGTGGCGATATCTACTGCTTCTTGGAGAGTAAGAGACTTTGGCTTAGCCAGAAGTACTCGTTGGACCATCTTTTCTCGCAACCCGATGACAAATCTGTCACGCAGGTTTCGTTCCAACGCGCTCCCGAAGCCACAGTTGTCTGCGATCTTCCGAAGTTCTGCCAGGTATTCGCCTACCTTGTCGCCGGTTTTCTGTACGCGGGTTTGAAACCGGTACGTTTCGTAAATTTCCGACAGTGCCGGGTTCAGGTGCTGCTTGAGACGTGCAATGATGGCTTCATAAGGTTCGTCCCGCGGCTTTTTCGGCGCCAGTAGGCTTCGGAGACGACCATATACCTCCGGGTTGAGACATGTTATGAGAATCGCGCGCTTGCGAGCGTCGTCGGTGATTTCGTTAGCATCGAAGTAAGACTCAGCCGCTCGGAGTAGTTTGTCCATGTTTCCGCATTCGAATCGAACTGCGGAGGTGCCGCGAACAATGGCTGAGCGCCAAGTGCTTGCGCCATGCCACCTACTTGTCGCGCCGGTTCTTGCGTCTCACGTAGAGTCGTCGGCTTGCCTTGGTGGGTGTCGTACGTTCATTCCGTCTTCATCCCATCCTCGTCGCCACTTGTTGTCCACTTGTTGGCGTGCCGGAGCCACCACAAGCAGTAATAAGTCCGACTCCGGAGAGCAAGATACGAACACGTTTTACTGGAACGCCATGTTGTTTTCTTCCCCCCTGTGCCCCTACATCAGTTGCCAGACGAGTTTTCTACCTCGGCCAACAGTATTATTGCATGTCTGCATAGAATGAAGCTGTTCCAACTGGGGAGTGTTGTTCACAGAATTATTTAATTTTTATTGGTACCAAGTTAGGCCCACCAGAAATCAGCTTTTCAGAGTTGGGAACATTCGAATTAACACTGTTTACCGACACATAATTTGGTTATTGCGGTATATATCAATTTAAGGTTCCAATATTATAATGGGAAAGAGCACCTTCATTTAGACCATTTAAGGTTATTATGCAACATGTGATGCAGCGTACTTGTCAGGGTAGTAGTTTTCGCATACTGCAGCCTCACATGAGCGTTGCTGTAGTCCAGAGAGACTTTCTCAATGTGGAGATAAGCTGCAGGTGGCAGTTTGATGATGTCTGATGGAAAGTTTCAGATTGGTAGCTGTAACAAGTTTTAAATGTGCCTCAAGGTTCCTTACACTTTCCTTCACTTCGTGTGCGACTGAAGTGCACCCCGACAAACTGTAAATATAGGGATTGGTAGCACATGCATTTTGGACATTGAGCTGAGCGCACACAAGACGAAGCTTTAATGGAGGAAACTGCGGCACTGCACTGGCGGCCAGGAGATGGGCCTTTGTCCCAGTGCAGTGTGGTGAAGTGGGCTGTTCATTGTTCGCACTATGGCTGTGAAGGAGAGACTGTGCGGGATTGCTAGGGCTGAGGAGCCTACTCCTCATGGCACAGGGATAAAGGCCAGTCTCCTCCTCTTTCCTGCCTAGCCTCTGCTGTAGTGCCACAAAAAGTTGTTCACAAGTATAGTAGCCTTGGTATGTAGCTTTCAGCAAGGTTTCTTCCTTTCCTGTGTGTTTTTCAGGTGCCGTGTTGTCATGATTAACCAATTTTTAAAAAGCATTGTTTCGGGCTGGTATGAATTTTGGTGCATATTAATGGGGTATGAACACTGTCAAGTGGTTACGTTGTAAAATTTGAAATTATTGAACTTATTGAAGAAAATCTGTTTGGTCCAGGTTTGCGAGATTCATCCCGTCATACACAGATGCCCCAAGAGAGCATTAGAAACGTGAAGTCTCATCAATGTTATGTTGCTGTTTGTTTGCATATCAACATGCGATTGTTGTAACCATGGTGCACATAGCCCTGGTTGTAGTGGTTCTTTTTATGGCCAAGTGAAAAGTGGCAGTGATATGTACAGACATGAGTAGACTTATCAAGAGTCATAGAAAGTGAAATTTTAAAGTATGTCATGGCTTTCATAGCAAATTCTTGTGCTCAAGTGCTGCTGTGTACCTTTAAAAATGACAAAAGCACAGATGCCGGGCCTCCGGCATGGTGGATGCTCTAAGATCTCTGTTTATTTGTCACACAGCACGCCACTGCAGTGCTCTAGATAAGGCCTGATCTTCCTGATCTCATCCTGAATTCATTCTGCATGAAATAAAGAATTTAAAAAGAGAAACAACATTAGTATAGATCACAACAGAAGTTCAAAAATCTTTTAATTGGACAATGCCCAGTACATTGTTTCTGTCATACTGTTTATCTGTGTGGTAACAAATCTTCTCGCATAGTATGCTTGTCAGGGGCATATGTGCACGAGGTGCACAAAATCATCTTTTTTGTAGGCTCAGCGCAATCCTTGTTAAGCTTTTCTTGACCTAGATATATTTCAGTGCTTTTATCGCAACTAGCTGACGAGAATGGTATATGAGACCACTTGTGTTGACTTGCTCTGTACTGACAGTAAACGGAGAAAGGTAAACTTGTGGGGCATGAATTTGCTGGCACACAATGCATGTTTTTGGTTGCAGGGATCTCCAAAGCTTGTAGCCAAGCCCGTTTCCAGTCCATCTGTGAGGACAATGACCTCGGTAGCACGGACATCGACCATGCCTTCAAGCAGAGCTGTCACAGCCAAACCTACTCCCAAACCTCTCTCTACGGATCAGCCAAAGAAGGCAAGTTACCACACCATAGACAACTTTGGTAGTGCCACTCTGAATCGGGGTACCATTATCGGCACAGTAGGTGACAATAGGCGGTTGTCCGTTGACTATATAGGCCTGCGGTACCAGCAAGATTTTGAGTTTGTAGAGAAGCTTGCAAACTAAATTTGTTTCCAGTGGTAATTCACGGTGGAAGAAAGCACAAACATTTTGAAATATTCCATGTGGCGAGTAAAGTTGAGGTACTACTACTGTCAGCAGTAAAAGTTAATGGGATCTGGATTTGCAAAAAAATTTAATTGGGCACAGTCGCATGAACTAATCACCTGAAAAGTCCGAAGGTACGATAAATATGTGCTCCATACGCTGCTAACATAATAAGTAAGCGAATTGAGAAACAGTACTAAAATTCTCTTTTCCAAGAACACATATCCAGTAAGCTTTTGCCGCCAATAGCACCTTCTTTTTATTTCTACGCTGACACTTTTCTTGCTCTTCTGAACTGTTCATTCACATTGTTTTATATACTTATGCAGACAGATTTGCATACTTGTCCACCAGCAACTGATATGGTGACGCTGATCTTGTTTTGCTTCTTGATTCAGCTTCATTAATCTCTGTAGTGCTGCTTAAATTTCTCATCACTACATTTTTTATCGCTGTGGGGGCATTAGCAGCTTTAAATTTCTGCAAGCTTCTCCTGGTAAGCAATTGTGAAATTGTAATTGGATTTTTCATAAGTGGCTGCATGCCTATAAAAAATAAGCCTAGAGGAATCCACTCTTTTTATGCTGGCATGCTTCAGTTGTCATTGTGCTAGCGCATTGTAACTGCCATCTTCATTACATAAAAGCCAAGGTAGCGAACTGTCATGCCCCTGCATACGTGTTTGCCACCCCCAGAGTTTCTAGTGCTTGCGTGTCCCCGACTGTTAAGTATGCCATGTTCCTGTGGCCATGAGAAACAAGTTTTCGCACTGTTCTATAGCAATGTGCAAATCAATCCATATGGTATTTTTTGTGAAGCGGAAGAAGAGGATGGGGTGCTTCAGTATTGTGTAAGTAATGCAGGTGGTAGCATATATGCAGCTCAACAGGTTAGAAAGCTGGGCTAGTTGGATGCTGTTCGTGATGAAATTTCTAGGCGCAAACTTTACAAGCACTGAGAAAAAGAGGACACATGACACGCTCTTATTCTCGCAACTAGTTTTTTGGAAAGGACGCGGTTGCTTATATACGAAACAACAACAACACAACAATAACACAACCATGTTGTGCAGTGTCCAGTGTTGTTGTTTTACTGTTGGGGGGGGAAAAAGTGTAGTGACAAGAGTGCTGACACATCGGTTTCTGTAAAAGTGTATGATGAAGTCTAGCACCCCTCCTTTTTATTTTTTTTGTGCTTAAATTGTCTGCAGCATGCAAGCGTTAGGTTGACATTATGCCATTCAGTCTGGAGTACCTTTTCAATAGTACTGTTTTTATTGCCCTCTTTGACTGCTCTGATGGTCTGTTCAGTAAGGAATCGACTTTAGCTGCTTGTACTTTGGGATGATTGTATGTGTGAACTCGCTCGTAGTAACGGGGCTGAGAAAGGTGTGCCTCATTCACAGGTGCATTTCTGTTCGTTTGTTTCAGATAGCACCAGAGCTGTTATTTTCTGACTTGATTGATTGGCTTCCTTCGTTCTGAATTTGACTTCATGATTGTGTACAGCACTGTTGCATCCAAATCTTTTGGACCGGGAGCACATGTTTCTTTCTGTTTGTGCCTGCAGCCTGCCATGGCAATGGCAAGACAGGCCCGAACTACAAATGGTGCCACATCCACTCCACTGCGGACACCAGCGGCTGCGAAGGCCACTGTGCCTCCTGAGGCCCGACCCCTGGGTCCGAACCAAGAACGGTGTGACATCTGTGGCCGGGGTTTCAACAAGGACCGCATCGAGAAGCACAGGACCATCTGCCAGAAGGCAGCCAGCAAGAAAGTGAAGGTCTTTGACGTGACCAAGATGAGGACCAAGGGGACTGAGGCGGAAGCCTTTGTCAAAAAGGGCTTTCACAAGAAAGAAGTGCCTGTGAGTGGCTGTATTATTAATACCCTGCTGTGAACTTGGGCATGAGTTGTGTCATGGCTTTGAAAACTTCAAAAAAAAAGAGCATGTTGCATGCTGCCAGTATGTGCATTTGTCTCCTTTGCAGTTCTTTTCATAATGTTGCTGCTTGCTTTGTTTGAAAGCAGTCACAATCATTGATGGCGAGCGAGAAAACATTTGTATCATTTCTTGAGCATTGTCCTTTTTTTCCTTCTATCTGCCCTCAAACAAAAGTTCTCTTTATACTGCTCACTTTGAAACTACACTCCGCTCTCCATCAGTGCTTAGTGTCATTTGTGACCAGGAAAGTCAGGCCTGAGATTCTGGTATTTGTTTTCTCCTATGCCTAAGTACATTGGACGCACTATAAAGTGACAAGACAAGCTCAGATCTCTGATAAAACGCTGATAGTAGGGCGAAGCATGGCAAGGTGTCCTATGCTCTCCCGAAACAGTTGTGGCAAGAACTTTGTTAATGATGTTTGCTCGTTCAAGACACTTAAGGGGTTGAGAATGGAAAACAACTTCACAGGGATGAGTTGTCCACTTAAAATATACAGCCTTTGTCGCAATCTACAGAGCCAGGTTTGTTTGCAAGTCTTGTTGTGAAGCTATCTAGCACCCTTGGACATCCAAAGCTTCAGACGAATGAGGTCGTTATTAGAGTTCCTCTTGCCTTCGAGAGATTTGAACCACTAACAGTGTGAATCGAACCACACTACACAGCCCAGAAGCAAATGCAATGGGCTGTATAGTTTTTGGCAAAGGCTGTACAGCTCAGCCTGGATATACCGATTCCAGATGTATCGCTTATATCAAACAGTTGGAACATCCCCACTTTTCATATAGTATTGTACGTAAGTCTTGTATGTTAGTGCTACCTTGCATATTGAGTGGTAAGCACAAATAATCTAATAACTATAGTTGCCTGGTGTACGGTTTAGCCATATCAATGTGAGCATTCTCGCAGGGAACATGAGATCTTGGAATCGCCGGCCCACTGACTTCTTAATTCCCCATCCCAGATGAAAATGGAGGCTCGGCTGACTTTCATCAGGAGTATCCATTTCAGTTGGAATTTCCATATGGAAGTGGATGAGATTCCAGCTAGAGCAACTGGAAGTGTAAATATTCTAGCTGGAAGCAGGAACTGTTCCACATGGACACTGCTTCGGGTTCAGTAATCCGGCAAGAAACAAGTCGTTCCAGCTGAGATTCAAGAATTCTAGTTCAATAATTCAGCTGGAAATAGCTTTTTTTCACCTGTGGTGTCGATTCCTTTTTAACTGGGGCTGTGGCAACATCATTCCTTTTTTCCCCACAGGTTTTAAACCATGCCAGATCAAGCTTTTGGTGCTAGAATAAATTAGAAGGAATACTGTCAGCTTCAGCACAATAATTAGCAGGCAATGATGTGCTGATTAAAGGCCATTTCATATGTTGTGGAGTTGAATAGCATCCTTAATTGTTTCCACTGAGCTCATTTGGCTGCAAAAATTCAAAAACACCTTGTTGTAGGGTGTTCCTTTACTTCCTTCGAGCATAACCTTAAACATCTCTGGTGTTTCTATGCATAGCTACCTACAGAATGCAGGGCTTCTATTCTGCCTTCTTTTGTCACCTCTTGTTGCACATATATGTGTGCATTGGTTTAATATGAAATACATAAGGCTGTAACTGAATAACACATCCAATGCACATCTACATACGTGTTGATTGGTAAGCAGTTCCTGACTGCACACCAGAAATGATTCATTGCATTACAACGTTATCTCTTTGACAAGGTAGGAAATGAATTAGTGCTTATGCTAATTGCATTTTGTTGCATGCTGGTATATTTTATCAGCCAGGCCACAGTGTCACACCGTAGTCGCATTGTACGAGCTCCTGTGTGTTGCCATTTTGGTGCACTTATTTTTGATGTTCACTGGCCACACAGTGTCTTAAATCGAGGTAAATCATGGTTTATGTCAATAGATGATTGAGGGCGTGATCACATTGACATGCCTTAGAACAGAGTTGCGCACTGCTTAATTGAACACCAAGCCACCATGTGCTAGTGTAGGCAAGTGCATGAAGCGCTGTGCAAGAATTTGCAACACTCCAAGACGTTGAGCTGCTGCATCGGCTCAGTGGATATGGTGCGCGGCTGCTGGCCCAAAAGATGCGGGTTCAATCTCCGCCGCGGGGGTCGCATTTTAATGGAGGCAAGCTGCTAGAGGCCCATATACTGTGCTATGTCGGTATACATTAAAGAGCTCCATGTGGTCAAAGTTTTCGGAGCCCTGTGCCATTTGTTGCACTGCTAATTTTATGTTAAGCTCATATGCGAGAGTACCTTGAAGAAAAGCTCGGAGGTGTGTTAAAGTGCCCACCTTGCACCCTGCCCAGAGCCTATAGTTGAGATAGGTCGTTTAAAAAGTAGTCCACAGTGACAATAGAACATCTGGCTACCAGCATCTATTATCCTCTAGGTGACGTTAGTGATGCAATGCCTACACTATGTGAACTGCTTGTGTGCAAGAGACTAATAAAAGCTTTAATGAACCATTCTCATCCCGCTGTTCCAGGTGAAGAAGGCAAACTGGCGTGCCAAGCATGAGGAATTCCTCAATGCGGTGCGCCAGGCAAGGATGGTGCAGGAGCACCTGGCCGCAGGCGGCAAGCTGTCGGACCTGCCACCACCGCCGCCCTCTGAGAACCCTGACTACGTGCAGTGCCCCAAGTGCCTGCGCAAGTTCAACGAGACTGCCGCCGAGCGGCACATTCCGCGCTGTAACCTGGCCCCCAAGACCACAATGAGGAGGCCTGCCACCACTCTCAATGGTCGCAAGTGAGGGAGCAGTCGTTTATTAGTGGCTGCTGGTGGCCTTGCTGTACATCTGTGACTTGGAGGTGAGCACATCACTTCTTGGTTCTTTTCTCATATATGCCATTTAAAGAGACCTGAGAGCTAAAGAAGGGTTGAAATTAAACTGAAGACAGTGCAGTGAGCTAGGAAATCGAAAATTATGGGATTTTAAGGGGAACTACAATTGATTAAAGTGTGTCATATGAGATTATAGTGGGAATGAAAAGCTCTGCCTCATGCTGTAAGGATTGGGCACTGCAGTATTGAAGAAACATGGATTTGTAATTTTAAGCTTAAGTGCCTATTTGTGGCGAAACCTTGCCATTATCTCGCCATGTGATGGCATCTTGGTAAAGCGTTACTGAATTGTTAAGTGCAGTTTTTTTTTTTTTTTTCAGGAGTGTTTGTCTTATTGTAGTTTATGCTCCCTTCACATCACCGGTGAGCTCCTTTTAGCTTTTGTCACCAAATGGGGCCACTGTGTTTTGCATTTCTTGGAAAAAGCGATTACCACTGTCCGCTAAAAGTTTCATCTGCGAGGCATATGTCACTGCGCCGTAACACCTTTGAGCATGGTAACTCAAATGAAGGCTACTCTATACAAAAATTGGTCAGTAATTACGTTACTCCCTAATGCGAAATTTGAGTGCAGCTTGAATTTGCAATATATTGAGGCAGAAAACTTGCACAACACTTAGGTATACCCTTAAGAGTACAGTGCAAAGCATTGCTGGTTTGTCGCACAAGGCCTCTAAACTATAGCACTGCACTAATGCTTATTGTCTAAAGTGGCGCTGTGTAACCCTTGCCCAGGTTGAGGTTGAGGTGTTGAATGCTACAGGTGGGGTTAGCCTTGCTTTGTCTGCCGGCAATTGCTCCACCGCAGCGTCCCTTCGATATTAACAATGCCGCATCTACCCCGCTAAGCGCACAGTCTCTTATAATAGCACATATTCTCTCCCGCAGTCACCATCTATGCACACAATCAATCCACACAGTTCACATCACATTCCACTCCAGAAGTCACCATCTATGCACATATTCAGTCACAGTAGAGCATAGGCCATTGCAGTGCCACAATCCATACACACATTCACTCACAGTATAAAGTAGTCCACTCCGGAAGACACCATCTACGCACACATTCAATCACAGTAGGCAATGGTCCTTTCCTGCTGTCACCATTTAAAAACAAGATCCGTGTTCTGCATAAATGTTAAAAGAAGGCGTGCAGCCTCCCTTCTGCATGTCTGGTTTCCACTCGGGTAGAAAATGTCCTGCACTGTGCTGTGACGGGTTCCTGTCTTCTTGAAGGAAGCGAACATCACATGCCTTTCCGCGTTGTACTCTGGGCAGTGCATAATATAATGTTCGATATCCCCGCACACACCACATAAAGAGCAGAGCGGAGACGATGCTGTGCCTGTCTTATGCATCCATGCAGGAGTGCGAGCAGAGGCCGTGCGAATTCGATGTAGAAGAGTGGCCTGAGATCTTCTCAGTCCCTTGGTCACACACGGCTTGTGGGACGCACTCCACAGGGTACTGAAGTGATCGAGCACCGTTTTCCTGCAGAGACTTAGTTTCAGTGTCCACTCCCGCATTTCCTGCTTCCTGCGAGAACGCGTTGCAATGTGCTTGTCTCATTGCTTCAAGGAGAAAAGCTGAAGCCACAAAAGACACATCTTCACTTGGAGCGAGTATGCGGCCTGCACATTTAGGGTAGCGCGTGCCCATTGCCATGGTAAACAGGATGCACTGAGTAAATGGCCCTCCCCTAGGTGCCAATGTATGTACTGGTTGATGGTTCAAGTGCTGATTCAAGGCTGACTCAAGTTGCGACTAGCAGTTTTGTGCTAGGTCTTACGTTGTTTTTTGTTTTGAACATATTCAGCTACGCACCTGTGTGACAGTTAAGGGACCCACAATCTTTGCACAAGGAATTGCTGCACTTGGACAAGGCAGTGCATTATTTTTCACAAACCCTCCAATGTGTTCCGCCTTGAACGGAGGGCTGTGGGGGTACCTGCGTGCTACCGAATCCACCAATGTCGCGTATGTGCAAGCGGTTGCGATGCATGTTCTAAGCGTGACTGCTATCAGTAAGCTTGGAAAGTCATTGTGCAACAGCTGTCATGTCCTCAATTTTTGATGTCATGAGTGTTACGCAAATGCTGAAAGCTTGAAGTGCACAGTTAGTACTGCACCACATGGAAAGAAAAATACGTAGTGCTAGGTAATACAAAAGCAGTTAACACAACAACGGAAGAATAAGCTTGGAGCAGAGCCATTTTATAATTCCAAATAGCGATAACGTGAATTGAGATAACCGTTATATTTTGTTTGTTACAGGCATTGGATAATTGGTCTATTTACAGAAGGATAGTTTGGGGGGAATCTGGGCTAGAAAGCATTTGTAAGTTATTTAAACAATTATGTCTTCGCAAAAGTTAGTAAGTAGAAAACAGTATTCCGCTGCACATTAAGTGACCGACAGTTGCTAGCATATATTTGTGTTGCTGAGGAGGGAAGTTGGGCAGTTTTTTAAAACGGCAACCGTGGAGGAGTTTGGGACATTTTGAGTTGATGACCACATCATATGAACCTTGGACCTCCCACTCTTAGTTGTGATAAATATATTTTTTGCAGTAAGAAGGAAGTTATGAAATAAAAAGAAACGGGAAAAAACAAAACCAGAACTTGGTTTCCATCAGCATATGATGTCACAAATGACCAACCAATGCCATCAGATAGCATGAAGAAAGCTCTCGATTGTGCCTTGAATGGATTCCTAACCATATCGCTACTGAAGATGAGCTGGGTTCGTCCACACAGTGGTACCGCTTCTCCCAAAGACAAGCTAAGCACATTTCTACTTGTGCATTTCCCACCCTTTAACCCTTTAACAACCACTTGTAATGTGACCATAGGTGCATAATAAGTATGTGACACAAACTTTCCTTGTTGAGATGTGTTTAGTGCATGTGCACTGCTTCTCATATATCTTTGCAGTGGCTGATAGTCTTCCCTGGAGGTGATTGTGTCGGACCCTGCACTTGCTCTGCGCCATTGAAGTGCTCAGCTTTTTGACGGTCAGCAACCTGTTTGCCACAGGACTGCTGATTGCTGCCAGTGTTTTGTCTCTACGATGGCGGGCTGGATTCACCGTTGCATGCCTTCCACATGCTTTTTAGGCGCATTTCAAGGACAGAGAATGTGGTGTTGTCTGGAGAAAATGTTCCCAGTCGCCAATCTTTATTGTTTTCATGGCGACTGAATTTTTGCCCGCAGCCACATCAGTAGCTGGTGATACCTTCAGCATTTAACGCATTGGACTGAGGTGAACTTGCATTTCGCTAGTTAGATACGGCACACTTAAGTCGGCATGCTTTAGGAAATTGTTCCTTTGTACTGCACACAAATCATTAAAATCAAATTGTTGTGGATATTGAGGAAAAGTTGGCTCATTTAGATGCTAGCTCGGAGCCTTGCACATAGAGCAGAAGAGTATGAAGTTCCAGATTAACTGATATACTGAAGTGCATTGATACACATGCTTGGCTGTGCCATTGACGCTTTGTTGATGCTGGTATTGTTGCATTGTAAAATGTTGATTAAGCTTGCAGATATTTCTACCTGCTGTGATGTGGCACTTGTTCTGCTGTTTATATAAATGACTGTGACCACAATGTTAAGGTCAATCCTTGTGAGAACTTGGAGGCATGTAAATAAACACATTTTTTTCTTTATTCTGCTGCGCAATCCCTGCAAATAAGCAAGATTGGATCATGGATGCCGAACAAGGGACTCGGGAGGCACAAAAACTGCATTTCCTCGCTGACAATAAGCCCTGCGTTTTGTGCAGGGAAGCGAAGTGCAAGGCACAACCTTCATTTGGCGAGTGCATGTTTATACCGTTAAAAAAAAATACAAAATTGGTGGTGGTTTAGCTCTGGTTAAACCTGTAGTGACGCGATAGCTACAGCTGGCCAAGTGGAACTTCGTCACGTGACCAACCACGTGATCAGCCATGGCACCGCGCCGCGGGCAGCTGCTCCACAACATGTACATCACGTCGTACATTAACATCAATTTGGGCCATTTAAGAAGCTCAAGTGAAGTTATAGCTGTAATATCCACAAGCTTTGCTGATTGTCTATGGAATCTCGTGAAATTACACGTGAAGTTAGTTTGTGCTATTATAGTTTTCTTTAGTTCATGTACGATTCACTGTCGAATACCGCCAGCTCATTACCTTATTGGTTCTTGCCAGAAATAATGGTTTTTAATCTGCTGGGTAAAAGCTGCACATTCACTTTGATGGCGGCTGCGCTATGCCTGCAAGGGTCTTGACATTTTCCTAAATCTTACTGCTGTCGTAGTGCCTTGAATGACTGCTGCTTTCTTTCAAATGACTCTCCACTTACTGAAGTTGGCCAGTCGTTCTTGATTCAATTATACCTTCTCCTAGCACCCCAACAGGCACCAGAGTGGTGTTATAAACATAGGCACATTCATTTTCGCTGTGTACAATATTACATGCAAAGCAACAAACTTCATTTTCTGTAATAGACATGCTAAGGTACATGCAAGGGTAGCCAGCAGTGGCATGGAGAAATGAGCGCTGCAAGAAATGACTGCGATACCTGCTACATATGAGGCGTATGCATGGTCTGTGCCACCAGTGGTGCGTAGTAGACACGAGCCCACCTTTCCCTGTAGACGGTCGGGGTAGCTATCAAATGGCACTTGGAGTTTTCTCAATGTGCTACGGTGCTCGCCGCTGCTTGTTGCTACAGCTGATATGAGGGAAGTGTCATATAATAACGATAATAGTGTTTTATTTGATTATCACGTCATACATGATGATGCAGGGGGACCGAAGCAAAAGCTGCCTTTTAACAGCTTTGACAGAGGAACGGCCCCCGTTGCGGCAACAGCATCCAAAGTGATGCAAGAATATGACAGTATAAAAAGGAACACTACTCGTGGTGATCACTGAACACTACAGAGCAATGTACAAACATGTTACACGAGCTGCATATTGGCACATATGTGTAAAAAGATTAAAACCATAATCACATCGCAAAAGAAAAATGAAGGATCCTCACAATTTACACAATGCAAGTCATTGACAAAGAGACCTGAAAAGAAAACATAGGAATAACATTGAATAACACCAGCATTCTGCAAACCGACGGGGCTTTCGATGCATAAAAAATAATAGCTGAAAGTTTAAGAAAGTAAGCTAAGAGTTTCTGAAATGTGACATACTGCATGAGGTGTTGTATCCTGTCTGAATAGATAGTTCAGAAGTTCTGGCAGCCGGTTTTCTAAAGTTTGTAGACCATATGTTGTCTGAAACGCTTTGATTTCCCATATGTCATTATTTCTTGTTTCATGCACCATGGGATGTGCGCCTTGAAAATGTGTAGCGAAGGGTGCAACTTGCTGCGCTCCGCAGCCGGGCAAGATGGATGGCCAAAATTGGTTGAGCCATAGTGTCAACCCCAGCACAAAACCAGCAGCAAACCAGAAGGCTACCTTCTGGGACCAGATGAAACCATTAGAAACCAGCAGATTCCCATTAACAAATTTTCACCTGGGAAGGACAATCACGTTTATAAAAAGTGATACGGCTATTGCTAATTACCACCTATAAATCTCTAATTACAACCAGTTATAAGGTCGATAAACGTCCACTTTTTAGCGGCCAATCCTTACTAGATGCCGTGATTCCACTGTTTCCTAGCTGACGTCTGCCCGCAATATTACTGTGCCGCAAAAGCTATCTTTTACACTGAAAGCTTTACTGGCCTAGTCAAGCCAAGGTCATCGGCGCCTCATTGGAGGGGCGGTGGAGGTGCGGCACCCACGTGACATACACGTCGCTCACCACAGCTAGTGTTCCTGTATATGCTCCCGCAGGGAGCAGAGTTGCGCGAAGGTCCGCCTTCATGTTCCAAGCTGTGCGGGAAAGCCACTGCTCGTGCATACAGGGGCTGCGTTCATAGCTCGCTGTGTAGAGCGCTTGGGCTTTTTTTTTTCATTCGCATGCAAATTGCACTCGATGGCAAGTCTTTAAACGTAACGCTGAAAACTAATCTGTGATTTGCCGAGGGTGTGCATACAGCATGAAAAAAAAAAAACGCTGAAAGTTAACAGCAAATCGTAGTCGTGACAAACTAATGAAAAAATACTGGAAACGGCCTGCAATTGTTTTTCTTGAACAAGTAATTTCAGATGAACAAGCAGTCCCGTTCCGGATGGGACAGAGTCTGCCCCGTCCTGTCTTCTTGCGTGCTCGTCTTAAGAGAAAAAAAAAGTATTGCGTTGAATTACTTTTTTTCACAACTACCACCGCCGCGTGTTCTGTGTGAGTTATGCGCGGAAAATACGAAAACGCATCTCCCTAGAACCACATTAAAATGATTGTGTAGCTTGTTGCAGGCAGGCAGACTAAAGCAGCACTAATGCATTGGACAGGTGAGTCTCGCACCTAACGGAAAAATTTCAAACTCGATTGCCTGCCTAACAACATTTCAAGAAATGTACCCTGCTGCTAAATGCAGTGAAATGACGAATCTTTAAAGGACCTTGGAAGTAGACTTTTCGTGATATTATTAGCTTTCCTCATTTTTATTAAAAAACTACCTTTTCATCTGAGTTATTATAATATTTGTTGGTTACTGTGGTAGGTTTTTCTGCCTGCTTTATCCTTTCTTTTCGCATAAAAATCCGGCCGATGGTTAGGGGAATGAATGGAGGTTTAGGCTATAGCCTTTTCCCCCGTCAAAAAATGATGGGTGCAAATTAAAGTTTTCTCTCTCTGCCGGAAAAAAATAACAATTTACTTCAACGCTCCGCTAATTGCGTTCTGCACTCACTCTTCGTAGATTCGGCTTAAGTAGCAAAACTCAAAGAACAAAGATTACATTCCGAGTAAATAAAACGATCTTCCTGCCTTGCATATTCGAGTTCCTTTCGGGGCGCGCTTATCGCGGCTCATTCTCAGCCACTTCAGCTCGCCGACCTTCCGCGCAACTGGCACTGCGTAAAACGCTCTGCCGTTTCCAGTGCGGTTGCTGCAGTTAGGCGCACTGCACCCAATCATAGTTAACGACTGCATCCGTCACTACCACTGCAGAACACCAAACTTGACGCCACAGGTGTGCACGCTTCGCTGAGCTAAACTGTAACCTTTTTTTTCACCGTGTTTTGGAAGTATATGTCGCCGTTGTTTCTGGGTTATTCGTCTGTGCGTCTTATACTACGGTGCGACTTTTCGCGCGTTGTCATTTGCCGAGTCCGGTAACCACGTTTGAAAATAAAAGCGACATGTAAAAAAGGCAAAAATTGAGTTCTTTTTTTAAATGTTATGGATAGAATGGGACAATTCCGCCACGGCGGGCTGGAAGCGGAGGCCACTGCGTACAGTCAGTCCACAGTCCCGCCATTTTCCCTAAAGTTTCGATTTCGGGACTTCGGCGTCTACCCGCCGCGGTGCCTGCCTCAGTGGTTACTCGGCTACTGAGCCGGATTACCCGGGTTCGAACCCGACCGTGGCGGCTGCATTTTCATGGAACCGAAACGCAAAATATGCCCGTGTGCTGTGCGATGTCAGTGCACGTTAAAGATCCCCAGATGGTCGAAATTATTCCGGAGCCCTCCACTACGGGACCTCTTTCTTCCTTTCTTCTTTCATTCCCACCTTCATCCCTTTCCTTACGGCGCGATTCGGGCGTCCACCGAGACATGTGCGACAGTTACTGCGCCATTTCCTTTCCTCAAAAAAAAATTAAATTTTTTCTGTGCGATGTCAGTGCACGTTAGAGATCCCCAGAGTGGTCGCAATAAATCCGGAGCCCTCCACTACGGCACCCATTTCTTCTTTCACTCCCCCTTTATCCCTCGGATGTCCACCGATATATGTGAGAGTTACTGCGTCATTTACATTCCCCAAAAAACAACTTTCATACTACGACGGGAGAAGTCCCTCTATTCCTGTCCCCTCACCTCTTTCATTTCATTTCTCCATTCTGCCTGCTGTCCTTTATTTCCGCTGCCCCAGCTCAGGTGCTTCAGTATCGATGGCAGATGCCGGGGCTAGCAAAAATCTTTTCCTTCCTTTTTACTATTATTTTTAATAAAACCACTACCACCACCACCACTACGACGGATGACACTGTGCTTAATTCGTTTAGGGGTTTTTGAGAAGCCTGCCTCATGCGCTCATTTCCCATTTAAGTTAGGTTAAGAGGTTTACGCAATGAGTGGAAAACACTTTGTGTAGCCAGTCTGATTTTATTTTGCCAAAGGAGTCAGCATTTAGCTTGACCGAAATTTTTGTGCGATTAATGTGCTTGCTCGTGTCTTACCGAGTTCTAATGAAGGGGTTGTGCGCCGGAGATGTGAGCTATGTGAGCAATCAACTGCTAGGGCAAGACATCTCTGTCTTGGAAACGAATCAGTGTTTGCATGAAATTTCACTTTTCCGTAACTAAAACTCATTGACATCAGAAAAAAAAAAATAGAGACCACAGTGCAACACACGAGGAAAGAAAAGAACAGACGGAACAACGCTGTCTGCGAACTGATCTAATCCGAAAGCAACATTACACGACAGAAGCCGGCGGCGTGTGTTCTGTGTGTACTCGCAGGTATCCAAGTGATGGAAATAGGGTGCCGACATTAAGCGCCCGTACGACACACACAGCAAGCCGAGCACCACAATTTCAGACTATCATATGCATATTGTTTTAAGGCGAAAGCCTTACTTGCCTCACGAGTGCGCCGAAAGTGTCCGGCCCACCTGTCAATCAAATGACGTCATCGAAACTAGTACAGTAGAAATGAATGTTAATAAAAACAAATAAAGATAAATCAAAATCACAAAATGATAAAGAAAAACTACAACGAGTACTGCCGTCGTGGAAAAAAAAACACGTTCTAGGAAGTTCCATGCTTTCGCATTACTGCACGTAAGCAGACAAGTGCCGTCAGAAATTTTCGATCGTCTCTATGTGTGTGTGTGTGTGTGGCGCCAGTTTTCCCGACTACATTGGTACCAAAAATGTGAGCAGCCATTTGTCGCACAGCGTTCCCGGTGGTGTCATACGATTACTTGCACATGCTAGTCAGGTTGGAGGCTAGCTTGCGAAAGGGATTCGAACTGACGACATATACCTTCAGCCGCCGCGTTGGCTGAGTTGTTATGGCGCTCGGCTGCTGACCTGAGTGAGTGAGTGAATCAACTTTATTGTCCAACAGAAAAGGCTTCTTCCCTGCCCCAGGTCCTCCCCCCTACAGGAGAGGCACCCTAAGGCAGGTGGGAATCCGCTTCAGATGCTGGCCGAAATCCCTTGGATCTCGGCGGCCTCTTCAGCCAGTCGAACAGCTCGCAGCTCGTGCTCCGGGGTTTGTTCAATCTCTCCATCACTGCCTTTATCTATCCACAAATTAATGTCATCTGCATACAAGCTGAATTTAAGATTCGGGTTATCAAGCGCCTTTAGCTGCCCTGGCAACTTCCTCATGGCCATATTAAACAGTAGTGGCGACAGAACCGCCCCCTGCGGTGTCCCCCTACTTCCTAGCTGGATAATCTCCGAAGTGTTCTCCTGAAACACTACCTCGGCTCTCCTTTCTCGCAAGAAATCCCTGATGTAGTTGTAGGTTCTCATACCTACTCCTACCTCATTCAGCCCCTCTAGGACCGCCGAGTGTTTAACATTATCGAAGGCCTTCTTTAGATTCAGCCCTAAAATCACCTTCTCGCATCCTTTGTCTCAGAATCCACAATGTCATGCTTCAGGAGCAGCATAACATCCTACGTGCAAAGATGCGACCTAAAACCGAACATTTCGTCCGGCCATAGCCCCTTCCTCTCCAAAAACCTAGACAGCCTAGTCTGCACTACATGTTCCACCAATTTTCCGATGCACGAGGTCAATGAGATTGGCCGAAGATGACCTATTCCAGGTTTCTTTCCTGGCTTAGGAATTAGTATCACCTTCGCCATTTTCCACTGATCCGGGATTCTCCCCTCCATCCAGCATAAATTCATAAATCTAGTGATATCCCTAATAGAGCTATCATCTAGATTTCTTAGAATTTTGTTAGTAATGCCGTCGGGCCCCGGTGCCGACCTAACATTTAGTCTAACTATTTCGGCCCTCGCCTCCGCCTCAGTGAAATCCGAATCCAATGCCAAATTTTCCTTCCCCTCGTAGTCTGGTAGCTGTACCGAGCTGGTGTCTCCTATATATGTCTCCACCAATTTTTCCATGAATGCCTGATCACTAAGATCCCCACACGCACGTCTAACTTTGGCCATGTTTACCCTCGCCTGAGCTTTAGATTCCTCCGGGTCAAGCAAGTGTCTTAACAAGTTCCAAGTCCTAGGAAGATCCATGCCCCTCTGCATCTCTCCACATTTACTGTACCATTGCTATTCGCACAGCTTGAATGCATAGTCTTCAATCTCTTTGTTGAGTCTGGCCGAGCGCCTTTTCAGATTGCGATTCCGCCTGCCTTGCCTCTTCATACGGCGCTCCATGCTCTGCTTGGCCTCCCACATATGCAGCAGCCGACTGTCTGCAACATCCGGGGCGCTATCCCCCTCAATTTTCTTAGTGGCGCCCTTAACATCGTTCTTGAGGTTTTCACACCAGAGCTCATAGTACAGAATTTCGTACTCATCATCTCTGTTGCTTCTAATCGCCCTGAAGCTATCCCACTTTCTCACATACAATGGGGCCTCCTTCCTGGGCCTAAAATTACCTTTCAAATCCGCCCTGACTATCAGTACAAAGTGATCACTTCCAAGGTTTTGCCCAGTATTGCGCCACTCCGATTCCCCTACGTTCTTGCTGAACGTAAGATCTGGGGACGTGCCTTTGCACACACTATTACCCTCCCTCGTTGGGAGCTCCGGATTTGTCATGAGAGTTAATCCCAAATTGTGATAATCCCCATAACATTCTCCCAATAATTTGTTCCCTGCCATACCCCCACTCAGGGTGGCATGCATTAAAGTCCCCCACGATTATCAGGGGTTGTTTCCCCGCTATCTTCAAGGCTTTTCCAATAATGGCCCTAAACCTAGTTTTTCGTTGCCTAGGCCGGCTATATATGTTTAGAATGAAAGTGTTAGAGTCCCCCTTCTTGCCAGCAAGAATTTCAACAAAGACATTTTTCACATCTTTGTCTCCCAGGTCATGCATTACTGTGGCAACATTACGTAATACAAAGGTAGTAACTCTCGGGTGCTCTCTTTTATCACTATGGTAGCCTTTGTACCCCATTAATTTCACCTCCCCCCCCCCTGCCTCCTGCAAGGCTATAGCGGGAGGCTTCTACTCTAGTCTTGATAAAACCTGTTGCATCACCCCCCGCTTGCGCCGGGGCCACGACAGTTCCACTGCCAGATTTCAGCCACGCACTTCTTATTGGGCCTTCTATACATTTTGAACGTGAATGGTGATTTCATCTAGTCTTCTCTTCATAGCAGCCATCTCTTCATCTCTTCTTCTTGTGCTCTCGTCTATGCAATTAAGTCCATAATCTATCTCAACGAAGGCTCCTTCAAGCCTTGATTCCAACGACCCCATGGTCCCAACTATTCTGGTTATTTTGTCCTCAAGAGACTCCTCCTCGCCATCCTTCTTCTCTCTAGTTTTTCTCTTTTGCGGGGGAGAGGTACTCCCCGTAGTCACCCTAATATCCCCCATCCCTTCATTAACTAAGGGTGCCGGGCTTGTAGGACTATTAAGACTTCTGGGCACGCTACTGTTCCTGCTCCATCCCCCCTGTTTCATCATCATGATCATCTCATCCATTTTATTTTTGAGGGTCGCCACTTGGTCTCGAAGTTCCCTATTCTCTTTCTCTAATATTTCAATCTTTTTGTCCTTATCATCTCGAACCCCTGCCTGGGAAGCCTTGCCATTGGATTGCCCACCTTTCTGGACTTGTCCTGTGACGACGTCGCTCCAGGCAGCAGGTCCTCTCGCACCCGCCTTGTCTCCAGGCGCACCTCCCCTCCAGGCGCTCCTTCCCCTAGACTGGTTCCGTTGGCGCACCTCCTCGAGTCTCGGGAACAGCTCCTCCTTGGCCTTGAAGGAGATTCTAGAGGCCCGTGTACTGCGCGATAGTGGTCGAAACTTCCGGAGCCCTTCAATACGGCGCCCTTCATAGCCTGAATCGCTTTGACACGTTAAACACCATAAAACCAGTTGTATACCTGCAGACTCTCCCATATCTACCCTGCCCTCTACTCTCCCAACTGCAGATTCTGCGGCGGTGGTGAAAAGCATTTAGCTATCTATACAGAAAAGCGCTCGGGGAGGGCCCCTAGTGGGTCTCGCCCCCTTACAATAGATGGCGGAGTTCCTCATTCCGGGACCCCGTTGGTCCTGACCGCTGAGCAGGTCCGCCGAACCAGGACCTGTTGGGCCGATAGTTCCTGGCAGCCGACCCGAGCCGCCTGCCTGTCCTCTCTGGTAGAGGAAGGGGTAATGGAAGAGGGGAGAGAAGAATTTTGCCTGCATGGCCAAACCATGTGAAAGGTGTCAGCCGCCTCCCCAGAGAATGAGCAGCGGCCGTCAAATGAAGAATCGAAGTGCTCGAGAACCACCGAGCACAACATGGTGTTTGTAAAGAGCCTACCCGGTCCCTTCGCAGGAACCGGTAGCGCCGGTGTTCGGCACGATAATGCTCAGTACTATCTTTAAAAGAAAGAAGAGGGCTGTGATCTGGGTTAAGGTCCTCCCAAGGAACGCCTGGTACCCGGTAAGTGAGTCCGCGGGCTGCCTTATGGGCGGCTTCGTTACCTGGCATGCCCTGGTGGCCGGGCACCTATATCATTGAACGATGAGTTGGAACGCAGTCGCGAGTACTGTGGCGAAGAATATGGTGAGCAAGTGGAGTGCTCCAACCGAACGCATGAGTTGAGCTGGACGCTCTGAACGCGAAGCCATCCACCTGTTTTCCCTTATTTATGACTACAGCCGTGTACCATTCCCCCCTGGAGTGGTAGGGGCCTGCAATGTCGACGTAGAAGACGTGTTTCTTTGAGTCATAGTGGCGATGCAGGGCATCCGCCCTCGCCTGGCGCCGGCCATTATGGTCCTCCTTGTTCATCTTAGTCGAAAGGGGTCGAACGTAGAGGGCGCGTCTCCACATTTCGGGCACTCAAACCCCTTTCATCGTATGATTGTCATGTTTGATATGTAACCGGCCCAAGAGGCGGCGACCGGACACGGTCTGGGCGAGACGCGTGTGTTGGCTAACGAGAAGCGCCTCGCGAAGTTCCCGATAGGTGTTCACCACCCCCATCGCGAATAGTCTCGCGTTGGAAGTGAAGATCGGGAGGTCGAGGGCTCTCTTGAAAATTTTGCGGGGTATAACCTCCACGCAATCTTCGTCGTGTTTCCGTAAGCGGAGATAAGGAGTCGAGTACAGTACTCGACTAGTTACCAAGGCATGGGCGAGACGCACCGCAACCTTACTTCGCAACCCTCCTCGCTGAAACGCGGCGACCATTCGGCCCACCTGGTCGCGGACTTTGCGGAGTTTGGCGAGGGTTGTATCTGCCTTGCGATGCTGATTAATGAAGAGGCCGGGTATTCGGAGCTCCTGCGCTTCACTGATGGGGCCGCTGGGGAGAGAAAGCTGAACTAGTAATAATAATAATAATAATTGGTTTTTGGAGGGGAAAGGAAATGGCGCAGTATCTGTCTCATATATCGTTGGACACCTGAACCGCGCCGTAAGGGAAGGGATAAAGGAGATTTCTCATTTCAAAGAATGTCGAATATGCACTAATTCAGACTTGGACGGGGAGCACTGGAGGCCGCAGTACGTTGCATAGTAGTCTACTGTGCTCGCTGCTGCTTGCAGGCATTCCTCCATCTCTCCTATGTTTCCAGTAGAAGCCCAGAAGGTGATGTCATCGGAGTACAGTGCATGCTGAACACCGCCGACACCCGCCAGCTGTGCCGGAAGGTGCATCATGGCAATATTAAAGAGAAGCTGTGATGGATGGATGGAAAAAAAAACTTTTATATGCGAAAAAAATCTTCCAGGGTTGCCCCCACTGGTCCAGGAGTCCATGGGCTTGTGCTTCACATAAAGCCCGATCCACCAGCCATTTCTGGCCGGCGGCCTGAGCGGTCCGTGGTGTGCCCCGCGTTCCCATTTCAAACGGGCCGTACTTGATGCCTTGTATGCTCATATAGTCCAAGCGGTCTGCTAAGAAATGTTTGATGTAGTTGAATGTACGAGGACCGCAGTTGGTACTGCTGAGATGTTTTAATATGGAGTCGCGTTTTAACATTGGCAAGCGCACCCGCGACGGCAGAAAGAGCCCGTGTGCTGTGCGATGTCAGTACATGTTAAATATAATCATAATAATAATAATTGGTTTTTTGGGAAAGGAAATGGCGCAGTGTGTCTCATATATCGGCGGGCACGTGAATCGCGCCGTGAGGGAAGGGATAAAGGAGGGAGTGAAAGAAAAAAGGAAGAAAGAGTTGCCGTAGTGGAGGGCTCCGGAATAATTTTGACAACCTGGGGACCTTTAACATGCGCTGACATCGCACAGCACACGGGCGCGTTAGCGTTTTGCCACCAAAAAAAATGCAGCCGCTGTGGTCGGCTGAACCGCGCCCTAACCCACCTCCCATGTGGTGGTGGTAGTGGTTTTATTAAAAATAATAGTAAAAGGGAAGGAAAAGATTTTTGCTAGCCCCGGCATCTGCCATCGATACTGAAGCATACTGTGTCATATATCGTTGGACACCTGAACCTCGCCGTAAGCGAAGGGATAAAGGAGGGAGTGAAAGAAGAAAGGAAGAAAGAGGTGCCGTACTGGAGGGCTCTGAAATGATTTCGACCACCTGGGGATCTTTAACGTGCACTGACATCGCACAGCACTGACATCGACACTGTGGTCGAAACCGCACCTCCCAATCCTCTCGGGTATGGGAAGGGGTGATGGAGGGGGGGGGGGGAGTAGGATTCTGCCTGCATGGCCAAACCATGTGAAAGGTGTCGGCCACCTCACCACAGAATGAGCGGCAGTAATAATAATTGGTTTTTTGGGGAAAAGGAAATGGCGCAGTATCTGTCTCATAAATCGTTGGACACCTGAACCGCGCCGTAAGGGAAGGGTAAAGGAGGGAGTTAAAGAAGAAAAGAAGAGAGAGGTGCCGTAGTGGAGGGCTCCGGAATAATTTCAACCACCTGGGGATCGTTAATGTGCACTGACATCGCACAGCACACGGGCGCCTTATCGTTTTTCATTCATAAAAACGCAGCCGCCGCGGTCGGGTTCGAGCCCGGGAACTCCGGATCAGTAGTCGAGCGCCCTAACCACTGAGCCACCACGGCGGGGCCGGCAGTCAAAACAAGAATCGAAGTCCTTGAGAACCGCCGGGCACAGCATGGTGTTTGTAGAGCCCAAGGAGAGCGTTCGCCTGCTTTACCCGGTCCCTTCACAGGAACCGGGTAACGCCGGTGTTCGGAACGATAGTGATCAGTACTATCTTCAAAAGAAAGGAGAGGGCTGTGATCTGGGTTATGGTCCTCCCAAGGAACGCCTAGTGCCCGGTAAGGAGTGCGCGGGCTGCCTCATGGGCGGCTTCGTTACCTGGCATGCCTTGGTGGCCGGGCACCCATATTATTGAACGATGAGTTGGAACGCAGTCGCGAGTAGGTGGTGGTGGTGTAAACTTTATTACATACAGGGGAGTTTAGCACGCACAGGTCCTTGGGCCCCCGCACGGCCCCACTGCACTCAAACGTTCATGTCCCGGAGGCTCATGACGCTAGCAGCCTGGCCTGTGGAGATTGCTTGCTTGGCCGGGCCCTCGGAGCGCAGTAGGGTCTCCCAAGCCTCCCAAGTGGTAAAGTGCTTAAGGCCCCGCGGGGGAGGATCCGCCGAGCAGAGGAAAACGATATGATCGAGAGTGGCTTTGGGGTGGTGGCAGAGGGTACAGGAGGGGTTTGTGTGGACTTGGTGATAGCGCGAGCGTATATAAGGGGAGGGTAAGGTGCGTGTCTGGAGCCGCCTCCTGATGATAATTGTCGAAGGAGGGATGGGGTGGGGGGTACAGCTGACGCTCGGCTTTGCTGGCCTGCGTCAGTTCACTGAAGGAATGCATGCGGTCCCGTGAGAACACCAGATCGGAGACCGCCGGTGCCCGGTTGAGAGAACCTCGGACTAAAGCGTTGGCAGCCTCGTTTCCGGGATTCCCAGAGTGGGCAGGCACCCATATGAGCTCCATGTGGCAGGGCGGGTGTGCGGCGAGGGAGTTCGATATGCGAGATGTAGGGACGTAAACTCTCCCGCGGGCATAATTTAGTATGGCAGTTTTAGAGTCCGATAGTATATACCGCGCCTGCGTGCGCGTGATGGCTAGGGCAATAGCGGCCTCTTCAGCCTCCTCCGAAGTGGCAGTGGGGGATATGTGAAGGGTAGCAATCGCGAGTTCTGTGTCGAGGAATTTGGTGAGCCAGTGGAGCGCTCCAACAGAACTCAAAGTTACGACAGGCTCCGCAAGAGTCTGTGACGATGAATTTTAGAGCCGGGACGGGAGGCTGCGAGGGTGATCGCTTCCTCCTCCGCTTGAGTTGAGCTGGGCGCTCTGAAAGAGAGGCCATCCACCTGTTTTCCCTCGTGTATGACTGCAGCCGTGTACCGTTCCCCCCTGGAGTGGTGGTAGGGGCCTGCAATGCCGACGTAGAAGACGTGTTTTTTTTTCAGTCATAGTGGCGGTGGTTTGTCATAGGGGAGGTGGTTTCGACCACCTGAACCGCGCCGTAAGGGAAGGGATAAAGGAGGGAGTGAAAGAAGAAAGGAAGAAAGAGGTGCCGTTGTGGAGGGCTCCGGTTAATAATTTCGACCACCTGGGGATCTTTAACGTGCACTGACATCGCACAGCACACGGGCGCCTTAGCGTTTTGCCTCCATAAAAACGCAGCCGCCGCGATTGGGTTCGAACCCCGGCGGCTGCGTTTTTATGGAGGCAGAACGTTAAGGCGCCCGTGTGCTGTGCGATGTCAGTGCACGTTAAAGATCCCCAGGTGGTCGAAATCATTTCGAAGCCCTCCAGGACGGCACCTCTTTTTTACTTTCTTCTTTCACTCAGTCCTTTATCCCTTCGCTTACGGCGAGGTTCAGGTGTCCAACGATATATGACACAGATACTGCGCCATTTGCTTTCCCCAAAAACAAATTATTATACCCGTCACTACCACTGCAGAACGCCAAACCTGACGCCACAGGTGTGCACGCTTAGCTAAGCTAAACTGTAACCCTTTTTACCGTGTTTTCGAAGTATATGTCGCGGTTGTTTTTTGGGTTATTCATCAGTGCGTCTTAGGCCCGTTTCACATGCTGCGAATTTTGTCGCACCGACACTGCGAATTCGGTGCCGCCGCAGACGCCGCAATGCGATTGCCGCTCAGTCCTTTCACATGCAACGAAGAACCTGCGAATTCGTTCAGTTGTGACAACAGGGTTGGTAGATGTCTGCTTATCCAACCTGTGAACAAATGCGGCAGTAATGTAACATGGAATGTGTTTATGTTGTATAGTCATGCGCACTTTCAGATACAAGGTAACATTTCGTATCTTTTCATCAAAGTAAACAGTTCCGAATTATTCGAAAAGTACACGATGGCCAAAGCTAAGCCTGGCCAAAGCTGGCCAAAGCCAAGCCTGACAGAGAGCCAAGCAGTGGATGCTCCCTATTGGTCAGTCGCAGAGCGAACACACCGACGCTGCGAATGAATTCCAACCGGACGGAAATCGTTCGCAAGCCGTCTGCGGCAAGAGCGGCGGCCCTCTCCAGCCGCAGACCGAACGAATTCGCAGTGCCGGACGGTGAATTTCGCAGCATGTGAAACGTGCCTTATACTACAGTGCGACTTATCGCACGTTCTCATCTGCTGAGTCCGGTAACCACGTCTGAAAATAAAGGCGACATGTAAGAAAAGCAAAAATTGAGCTGTTCTTTTTTTCAATGTTGTGGGTAGAATCGGACAATTCCACCACGGCGGGCTGAATGCGGAGGTACTGCGTATAGTCCCACCATTTTCTCTAACGTTTCGATTTCGGGACACCGGCACCTACCCGCCGCGGTGGCTCAGTGGTTAGGGCGCTCGGCTACTGATCCGGGGTACTCGGGTTCGAACCCGACCGCGGCGGGTGCGTTTCGATGGAACCGAAACGCAAAATGCGCCCGTGTGCCCTGCGATGTCGGTGCATGTTAAAAATCACCAGGTGGTCGAAATTATTCCGGAGCCCTCCGCTACGGCACCTCATTCTTCCTTTCTTTCACTCCCACCTTCATCCTTTTACTTACGGCGCGATTCGGATGTCCACCGAGACATGTGAGACGGTTACTGCGCCATTTCCTTTTCTCAAAAGAAGAAATTTCAATTTTTTTCTGTACGTCAGCCCCCCCGCGGTGGCTCAGTGGTTAGGGCGCTCGACTACTGATCCGGAGTTCCCGGGTTCGAACCCGACCGCGGCGGCTGCGTTTTTATGGAGGAAAAACGCTAAGGCGCCCGTGTGCTGTGCGATGTCAGTGCACGTTAAAGATCCCCAGGTGGTCGAAATTATTCCGGAGCCCTCCACTACGGACCTATTTGTTCCTCTCTTCTTTCACTCCCTCCTTTATCCCTTCCCTTACGGCGCGGTTCAGGTGTCCAACGATATATGAGACAGATACTGCGCCATTTCCTTTCCACCAAAAACCAATTATTATTATTTCTGTACGTCAGTGCACGTTAGAGATCTCCAGGTGGTCGTAGTAAATCTGGAGCCCTCCACTACAGCACCCCTTTCTTCTTTCATTCCCTCTTTATCCCTCGGGTGTCCACCGAGATATGTGAGAGTTACTGCTACTGCGTCATTTACTTTCCTCACAACCAATTTTTGTACTGCGAAGAATGACACAGTCCTTAATTCGCTTAGGGGCTTTTGAGAAGCCTGCCTCATGCGCTCATTTCCCATTTAATTTAGGTTGAGAGGTTTACGCAATGAGTGGAAAACACTTTGTGCAGCCAGTCTGATTTTATTTTGCCAAAGGAGTCAGCATTTAGCTTGATCGAAATTTTTGTGTGGTTAATCTTCTTGCTTGTGTCTTACCGAGTTCAAATGAAGCGGTAGTGCGCCTGGGATGTCAGCTATGCGAGCAATCAACTGCTAGGGCAAGACATCTCTGTCTTGGAAACGAATCAGTATTTGCATGAAATTTCACTTTTCCGTAACTGAAACTCATTGACATAAGAAAAAAAAAAAGAGACCACAGTGCAACACACGAGGAAAGAAAAGAACAGACGGAACAACGCTGTCTGCGAACTGATCTAATCCGAACGCAAGCATTACACGACAGAAGCCGGCGGCGTGTGTTCTCGTGTGTACTCGCAGGTATTCCAGTGATGGAAATAGGGTGCCGACATTAAGCACCCGTAGGACGCACACAGCAAGCCGAGCACCGCAATTTCAGATGAAGATGAAATAAAAATAAATCAAAATTACAAAATAAAAAAAAACAATAAAACTACAACGAGTACTGCCGTCGTGGAAAAAAAAACACGTTCTAGGAAGTTCCATGTTTTCGCATTACTGCACGTAAGCAGACAAGTGCCGTCAGAAATTTTCGATCGCGTCTATATGCTCCTCACTAGCCGACCTCAGTGTGGCGCCAGTTCTCCCGACTACATTGGTACCAAAAATGTGAGCAGCCATTTGTCGCACAGCGTTCCCGGTGGTGTCATACGATTACTTGCACATGCGTCAGGTTGGAGGCTAGCTTGCGACAGGGAATCGAAGTGACGACATATGCGCTTTCAGCCGCCGCGGTGTCTCAGTGGTAATGGCGGTCGTCTACTGACCCGAAAGACGCGGGTTCGATCACGGCCTCGGCTGTTGAATTTCGATGGAGGTGAAATTCTAGAGGCCCGTGTACTGTGCGATAGTGGTCGAAATTTGCGGAGCGCTTCACTATGGCGCCCTTCATAGTCTGGGTCGCTTTGGCACGGTAAACACCATAAAAACATAAAACCAGTTGTATGCCTGCATACTCTCTCCCATATCTACCTTACTCTATACTCTGGTGGTGGTAGTGGTTTTATTAAAAATAACAGTAAAAAGGAAGGGAAAAGATTTTTGCTAGCCCCGGCATCTGCCATCGATACTGAAGCACCTGAGCTGGGGCAGCGGAAATAAAGGACAGCAGGCAGAATGGAGAAATGAAATGAAAGAGGTGAGGGGACAGGAAGGGAGGATAGGGTGAGAAGTAATATGTACAAACTATTTACACAATAAGAAATGTGTCCAGGTTGCGCGCGTGATTAGTTCATTTTAGAGGAATTAAATCACACACGCGCACAGCACTGTGTTGGTTACAACCGGAGTGGGGCGTCCAGTTATTAATCGTTCAAGGTAGCACTCGCGGAGCGTTCGGTCACTGCGTGTAACTACCTGACGGAGAACAGACGGGACGTCAAGCCCGTGTGTTCGAGGAATGCACAGAGGCTCACCAAAGTTCGCTCACGAGTGCGCGCACTGCCCTGCGGCCACAATAGCGTCTTGATGGAGTCTGGTAGTATGCCCTGCGCCCTATAGGCAGCGAGCGTATCGCGACGAGCATCGGCGAACGCGGCACAGTGAAGGAGCAGGTGTTTTAGTGTTTCCACTGCACCGCATCCGTCACACACATCACTCGTCGCGAATCCGTGACGCACCCTATACTCTCGCAAGTGCAGATTCTGCGATGGGCAGAAGGCGCCCGTGTGCTGTGCGATTTCAGTTTACGTTAAAGATCCCTAGGTCTGTCGAAATTATTCGGAAGCCCTCCACTACGGTACCTTTTTCTCTCTTGCTCCTTTAATTCCCACCTTCCTCCCTTCCCTTACGGCGCGGTTCCGGTGTCCACCGACATATGTGAGGCAATTACTGCGCCATTGCCTTTCCTGAAAAAAACAATTTTTAACCAATTTTCATTTTTTTCGATTTTTACTGAGCAGCAAGAAATAATTTGTTACTGAGGAGGAGGATAAACTTTATTTTCATTGACCAATGTAGCAGTTGGTGTGGGGTTATAGCCCCATCATGTGGCCATGAGCCCGTGGCGTTCGGCAACTTCTAGGGCTCTTGTCACAACACGAATCTGTGTGTCCGAGTCGGAACTGTGAAAATGCGGCCTCCCACTGGTCTGTATTCGAGAGCTGCAAACCTCGCGGAGGGTTGTCCTGAGGGCAAGCCCAGAGTATGTGGGATAGAGGGGCATGTTGGCCACATAGTTGACAGGAGGGAGAGTAGACCCCTGGGTATATGCGGGCATATATCACGGGGTTGGGGAAGGTGTTCGTTTGGAGTTGCCTCCACGCAACCTCTTGGGGTTTGGTGAGAGAAATATGTGCGGGGGGATATAGAAGTCTATCTAAGCGGTAATGCATGGTTGTGTCATGAAATGTAAGCATATGATCTCTCGCCGTCCGCAGGACGGGCGACAACACAATCCGGTCGACGAATCCTCGGGCATGATTGTGGGCCGCCTCGTTCCCCGAGGTGGGATGAGTGCGCAGGGACCCAGCTCAATTGGATCGGTCGGAGTTGGTCCTTGGTGGAGTGGAGGAGAGATAGGGTGACGGGGGAGACCCGGCCTTTGGCGAAATTCCGAATCGCAGATTTAGAGTCGTTGAAGGTGATTTCTGCAGAGGTGGAGATCATCGCCAAGGCCATGGCCGCCTCCTCGGCCTCTTCAGACGATTTGACGGGAATGGAGCACGCAACCAACGGCCGTTCACAGTAGTTTACAACCGCGCGCGAAAAAGCATCGCGATCATAGTATCCGGCGGCGTCGATGTAGACCGCTGTCTGATCTGTTAAATACTTTTTTATGCAGAGACTTAGCCGTGTTCTTGCGGCGAGCGACAAGATACTCCGGGTGTTTTCTGGAGACGAGTAACAATAAGGTTGCTGTGGAAATGGGACGAAAGCTGGACCTTGTCGGCGACGGTCGTTTCGAAGCTTATTCCAAGCTTGTCGAGTATGTGACGTCGCGTGGAGGTGTGGGTGAGACGCTCGTACCGAGAGGTGAGATGAGCTTCCGACAGCTCCGTCACAGTGATGTAACCCCTAATGTCAGTAGTTTATACGTGGGGGTCCGGTGGGGGAGATGGAAAACAGCCTTGTATGCCTGTCTGATAAGGCAGTCAACGCGATCCCGTTCCTGGCAGCTAAGGTAGAGGTAAGGGAGGGTATATGTGAGGCGACTGATAACAAACGCCTGAACAAGACGTCGGAGGTCAGCCTCTCGCATGCCTCTATGTTTATTAGCAATGCAACGAATTAGAAGAATGGTCCGCGAGACAGAGACTGTGGGTTTAGCCAGAGTGTCGGTGTTTCTCCGATTGCTCTTTATGAGAAGCCCCAATACCCTAATGGTGGATACTTCGCGTATGGGTTGGCCACTAGCAGTAATGCAGATGGGAGGATGGCCGTGGTGGCTGGGTTGACCTCGAATGAGCAGCAGCTCGGACTTCTGAGGTGAGCACGAGAGGTCGGCTCGGGCTACGTGGCGCTCAATGACATCCACCGCTTGTTGAAGTGCGGATTCAACCTCAGCTTCGTTGCCTGTTGAAACCCAGAGAGTGATGTCCTCTGCGTATAAGGTACGTATGGAATAGCCGGAGGATAGAGTCTAATTTTGGAGGTAGCGTGAGCAAAGCGACATTGAAAAGAAAGGGGGGGGGGGGGAGAACGGATCCTTGGGGGTGCCATTGCTATCGAAGGTTACAGGGCCTGAGAGGAGAGACCCAAAGAATATTTCAGCTGTACTACCAGAGAGTAACGTGCGTATATACTCGTAGGTGCGGTGACCAGGATTTAGTAGGGCGAGGTTAGCAAGAATAGCTCCGTGCAAGACGTTGTCAAATGGTTTAGTTCAATCAAGCCCTAGAAGAGCCTTTGTGCCCTCTCTGGTAGAGGGGCACAGTATCTCGAGAGAGAGCTGGAGCATAATATCTTGCGTAGAGAGATTTGAGCGCAAGCCAAACATGGTGCGAGGCAGGAGATCATTATCTTCAGCATAATGATTGAGACGGTTGAGAATGATGTGCTCCATCAGTTTCCCAGCGCAGGAAGTGAGGGAGATGGGGCGGAGGTGTTCGAGAGCTAGTCGTTTGCCTGGCTCCGGTATGAAAGTCACGCGTGCATGTTTCCATGCTGCAGGGATTTCACCCTCTCTGCAGCAATCATTCATGAAGGCAGTGAGAGCCTCAATGGACGGGTCATCTAAATTACGGAAGAGTTTTGTTGGAAATGTCGTCCGGTCCCGGGGCAGAGTGAGAGCTGAGCTGAGTGAGAGCGAATCTTACCTCAGCCTCCGAAATCACCGCATCCAGGGCAGGGTTGGCACCGCCCATGTAAAGGGTGGGAGGAGGGGGGGGGGAGGAGAGGGTCTGGGGAAGTAGTACTGAGATACCGGACACGAAGTTCATCGAGAAGATCCTGGTCTGAGCCGGGGTGTTGATGGCCTGTGCCGGAAATGCTGTCTCGTTGAGATGTTTTGCAACCGTCCGGGTCTGAAAGATATCGAAGGTGCCAGGTGCGGCTTAGCCCGAGTGGCCACGCATGTTGTCGCAAACTTGACCCCATTGCTGGGTAGCCAATGAGAGAGTGTGCGCCTCAATCTGTTTGTCTATCTGAGCTATTCGACGCCGAAGCGTTCTATTGTGGCGTTGTGTTTTCCAGCGGTTTTTGCATGCTTTCGCGGGTCTGCCATGGGTGGAGGAAACGGCTGTCTGCACTGGATTGATCAACCGTGGCAGGTGATTGCTTAGTAGTAGCAGAGACATCTGCCTGGAGATTGGAGATACACTCGTCCAAGTTATTAATCCAAGTAGCGACGTTCTGAGCATGTAGGGAACGAAATCGCATTTATACATTTTCCTGCCGCTCTATTCAAACATTGTAAGATCAAGAGCGACGCTAACTCCGCGATCCCCGTTACGCAGTGAATATAACGGTGTAACCCAGCCTCAGAGATCCGCAATAAAAATTCCACGTAGCCACGTACTCAATTCTGGACCAAAGCATTTATCAACGGGAAAGAGTTTATGAATGCAGTTTTTTCATACATCGCCAGTTTTCACGATAACAATCAATATATCCGCAGATCTCCCGTAGGTACGCTTGCATATTTTTGCCATCGGCAACAACGTCGCTCCATTAGTTTTTTTATGGCAGTCTTAACTGTTCGATGCGAGCGATGGACGAACTTTAAAAGAAAGATTTTGATACGCATGGGAAGAATGAATCATTAACTTCAATATTTTCATAACAGTACCTTACAGTATCCCAATATTCGAAAACTTTGCTCATGAATGCTGGACATATAAGATTCCTTACGTGTGGCAATGCAGTAGCATTACTGTCTCTGGCTGCTCTGAAGCCCATCCACACAGACACGCGCGCGTACGACACCACACGGGACGGTGTACGACGAACTGTTGCGTCACAATGTTGACAAATTACATTAAATTGTTGTTGGGGAAAGGAAATGGCGCAGTATCTGTCTAATATAACGTTGGACACCTGAACCGCGCCGTAAGGGAAGGGATAAAGGAGGGAGTGAAAGAAGAAAGGAAGCAAGAGGTGCCGTAGTGGAGGTCTCCGGAATAATTTCGACCAACAGGGGATATTTAACGTGCTCTGACATCGCGCAGCATACGGGCGCCTTTGCGTTTCGCCTCCATGAAAACGCGGCCGCCGCGGTCGGGTTCGAACCCGGGTACTCCGGATCATTAAGGAGGGGGTCCTTTGGTGGGGAAAAGCCGCTTTTTCCTTGACTTGTATCCGACTATAGAGGGCGGGAAACAGCGTAACAGTGCAATGACACGAAATTTGTTCGACTGGTGAGGTATGCTGCGTCGAGGCAAGCGGGGCACTGGCACGAGCGGATAGAAAATAGAAGGCGAATATAGAAGAAATGCACGTAAGAACAGAGAAAATGCACGTACCTTGCGCCTCTTCGGTTTTAAGTGGCGATCCCGACCGTGCGTAGATGTGGCTAAGAAGACTCAACAGCCTACGACACATGTTGTGACATGACTTTAATGTCGCGAGATCCGCTTTATTTACACATGAGACCGAAGCGCCCGTAGGACAACAAGAAGGAAAAGAAATGAAACCACGAGTCACGCACATAAGCGACACAAAGACAGAGACTGGACAGGCAGGCTCGAAAGACACATCGTCGATGTTGTTCGCTGGGTTTTCGCGGACGCCTTGACGCAGACATCACAAACAGTACACACACACAAAGCATTCGTTTCAAAACAACAGTTCAACACATTGCACATTCCCGACGTTAGCCTTTCAACGATGTAGCGCTGCGTTTAGTCACAGCTTATAAAGCATGGCGCATGCGCTGTGCTAAGCACAAAGTAAACATGAACAGCGTTTCAGGATGACAGCGTTACCGGCACTGTCGTGAGTTAACTACGAACCTGCGGTTCGCACTGCACATGCACAGCTAACACCTGGAAAGTGCAGTGACTGTGGAGCCATGCCCCGAAACGATAGAGCAAAATCTCGTATTGAAGATTTAGAACGTTCTAGCATGTCGTTATCACCTTATAGCCACGCTGATGCTTTCCTTCGCCACCAAATGCGCATACGCGTATCCGAATTAACAGTTCAGGCTGAGTTATTAGTTACGGTAACTGCAGAGTGGCAACGGCATATTCTTGGGCTACGGCAGACCAAAAACACGATTTCAGTGCAACGCACAACAACGGCTCGGAACAACGGTGCGCGACCTCGGTTAGCTATACGTGTGCGTACTGGCTCAAAGCAGCTCGTCCCAGCCGCCTATCTGCTATCTGCATCAAACACTCTGTTGACTATGGGGAACTTGCGCTGAAGTTTGCGGTGCCGATTGCAGCGCCGTAACACACTCCTAGCGAGAAGAGCAAGCAGTTTTGGGTAGTACTATTAGTACTTTTCCGCGCCACCTTCAGGAGCTTGTTGGCGTGAGCCTCCGCGCTCTGTCGAAGGCGCACGTGCCGTGCGTCAGCTATCTGGGCTACGCCGAGAGAAGCTAGGCAATGAATGCTGTCAGCCAAACGCGGGTATCTAATCGCGCAGAATGTGTTCTCGCGTTTGCAGCGGCCCAAGCGGCTGACAAAAGGAGTTTTGAGTCACCGAATGGAACAATTGCAGTGCCACCTTGGCAGCGCAGGTTCCCCATAGTCGGATACAGCTCAAGAAGGCCGCGGCAAGTAGCCCTCAAAGGTGGCCGTCTAGCCAATGGCGTCGATCGATTAATTGTCATGACATTGAGGTTCATCGTATTTCACCGAGGCGCCTGCCAATCAGCTGCGGTTTCACGTTAGGGGATTAACAGCGACGTCACGAGAACCGGTCGCCGCCATTGGCTAAAAGGCCTCCTTTGAGGGGCATTCGCCGCTGCCTTCTGGAGTTGTATCCTATTATGTAGGTACCGCTTCCATTACCGCCTTGGACAGGCGATAAATACGCACACGCTCTCAGTAACGCAACGCGCACGCGCAGAGACCACTTGGCACAACGAGCAGAGCAACAACTATACTTGTGTTTTTCTTAATGAAAACGCTAGAGCGAAAGCCTCGCAAAAGAGATCAGTTTTGGCAGCTTACATCTTAACGACGACTTGAACGTTTGAACAAACAACACTGTAATAACGAAGGGCATTGACTCCAAGTAAGTTAATTCAATGGCAATATGCAGAAATCACCTTTACTGCTATGTGTCTAATACAATATGTTCTCTCAAGAAAGGGCCTCGAATTAGTCAACGTGGGCGCGTGCAGAACATCTGGCTCGGTCTACGTGCTGCAAATACACAGAAAATGGCAGAGCCAATGGTTCCTAGCTGCGCGACAGAAAGTCAGTGGTGGCACGGCGACGCTATAGTTTTGTATTGCAGCGTTCTCTGGAAGCATCATAAACACACCTACGATTGACCACCGGATATTAAGCAGTACTTGGCAGCTTCCTCGTAGCAGGAACTCTGACCGGGGTTATTTCAACATGTGCTCAGGAGATAACCAGCGCGAAGAAAAGCTGACGCAGGAATCACACATATAACCGGGACAAATCCTTGTCCTGATTATATGTGTGATTCCTGCGTCCGCCTTTCTTCGCGCTGGTTAGCTCCTGAGCACATGTTGAATTGGCCTGGTTAGCTTTCCTGCTACAGGGAAGCTGCCAAGATATAACCGGGACAAGAGCTTGTCCTGGTTATATGTGTGATTCCTGTGCTCACATTTTTTTTTTGCGCGGTTCATCTCCGAAGTCATATGGCAGCAGTTAAGTGCTAGAAAAGGGCGGAATGCATAATGAAAAAAAAAGAAAGACACAGGCCCGAGAACAACATGTATGGCGTGTTCTGGAATGATCAGAATTTCAATAGAAATTCTAACCTTAACCCTAAGAGCGAGATAGAGCTCTGTGAAGAAGAAAAGCGCGATATGCACGATTCTAAACGATCTTTGTTCGAGAAGCATGCTGTTATGAAACGGATGGCCCATGAAGCAGGCACAAGAAAGCGTTAAGTCACTGCCATTTGGACCTCAAGAATGTGTGGGGACCGTTTTCATGCTTTTCGTTCGGAAGACTGATTTGTGATTGGCTGGAGTCCGCGTCATCTTGCCAATCACAACAGCCAGAGAGATGATAACCTATGAAACAATGACTATAAACCAGACAAAAAGAAGAAAAAAAGCTGTGGAAGAGCAAATTGTCAGCGAGCTTAGCACATCAAACACTTGGTTATCTGTCTGCATTCGACTGATTGCACTAAATAACCATTCTAGGAGAAGCCTTCCTAGTTTTGGATGACTTCCTTTTGAATTTATTAACAATTATTGGCCCAGTAATCGTAGAGTGACACCTCAAATGTCTTAGCGTACAATTATTACCTGGAAGTTGTTTATTTTGTTTTACTGATCGCGAGCAGGGTGGTGCACACCGTGACGTCAATGGAAGAGCAAGAAATAACACCCCCTCCCCTCCTTTCTCCCGTTAACCCCACCTTCGAAATTTCCCAAAAGCCTAATGTTTCAAAATCCAGCACACTGGTGGATCCAAAATGCGAAGATCTGCAGACAAACTTCCAGCCTGCGGCAGTACAATGAGCTCATCGACCATGAAAAAAACTTGCCGGGCAGTGTCGTGCAGTAACCACCTATAGACTGGGTATACAGATGCCGATGCCATTAGGCGCCGTGTTTTTGAGATGGCTGTACTCGAGGCGTTCAAAATGTGATCAAGATCTTCCTAAGTCATAATAGCTGCAAGGTTTGCGGAAGTGATGCGCAGAAATTTAACCACATGTGTCTCGAATTGAAACGTTTGTTACCACACCGCTGAAACGCGCACTTTCCGCATTTAGTTCCCATGGCGTCTTGTTCTGTTCTGCGCGACACTCGCATAGGTTTTAATCGAAACCGTTCGTAAGGCAAGGTTCGAAAATTCCTTCGAGAGAGAAAATGGAAGCTATGTACGTTCTACGACAAACATCGAACGGCCACAGAATGTACAAATGAATCACCCGGTCATAACACTATCGCTGCTAACACAGTTCGGGAATGTGCCCTGGAGGCATACTGCTTGAGTTGGTCCTTGGTTGAAACGTTTAGGTAAGAAGAAGTCTACATGTCGCGAGAAAGCCGCGCGTCACTGCGCAGGTTATCGATTTGGTCCGAAGTCATTTATATTAGCGCGACGCCAAACAATACCGAAGAGAAAAAAAATGCGACTAACTTCTTCGGTTCAAAACACGTTGCAGTGGCAGTCGTTAGCACGCAACAACCCTTAGATCCTGTGGACTCCTTGGGACTCTACGCAGCATACCAACTAGACCGTCAGTGTGGTACGGTACAAATTTTCACGGCGGCCAAGAAAGATGGGTGGCTAAATATAAGGGACAAAGTGAAACAGACCCCCCCCCCCACCCCCCTCCAATATCACAGGCTTCTCTCTTTTTTGCGTGAAAGCAGTACAAGGCTGTGAAATTAGAGAGTTTTAGCTATACGCGCTTAAATTACTGTGGAAGCAATGCCACCACCAAGCCAAAATCTGGTTTAGGAGCTCCTATAGGCTCGCTGCAACATCATGTGAGGCTTTAACTACAAGCTGTTGGGACCTTCAGATGTGCGAAAGTTCTTGGCAGAAAACAAACGTAAAACAGAGTGCTAAGATGCATCGGCAACGAAACAATCGCGTCAACAGTCAAGCAGTCCAGAGCATCACTGGATAATCGCAATCGTAGAGTGAAATCTCGTTAATGCGAACTCGCTTAATCCGAACTTCCGATTTATTCGAACTGACGTTTTAGCCCTGGCCGATATCACTTGTGTAAAGCGGAGGCCCGATCACTTCCACTTTGATTGGAACTCGCATGATTGGACCAAGTGTTCTGTGCTTTCCGAGTTCGAATAACCACGATTTCATTCGATTAGTTCAACACTTCGCATGCATATAACAGAGCGAGACGTCGTCACTTGCCTAGCAAATTTCCGCCCACGTCTCGGTTTAGAGTCAAGCCGACTAACTGTGCCGCGATACGGACGGGGTTACGCGTTGTGCGTTTTCCTAAAACTCTCTAATCGGCAGCCGACTCGGCGCTTCGAGAGCTGCGTCTAGCGAATGGTCACTGCAACGTTTTTCGAATCCGCCGAAGGTGGTTCACGGAGACACCGTGTAATAAGAGTGGATATGGTTGGTACAGCTTTCTTCTGCCTTTCACCGTTCCACTCCCCGCATTTTGACTCACGCGTTATACCCGTCTTATACACAAGAACCATGAAGCGACAACAGGTGGTACACGTGAAAAACAAACCAGCTACGAAGACGAGAAGGTCGCCTCACCCTTGCTTTCCAAACCCTGCTTTCACGTTCGCCACTTTCATCAACACGTAAGTTAATCTGTTGAAAGCCCAACAAACAAAAAGAAAAAAAGACACATTCGCGGGCGTAGGAACACACATTCGCATTCTTACTGAAACACAGTCACCACAGCTTGGTACTCGGACGCTGATCTCAAGGGTGTCTTTTCTCTTCTTCAAGTCCTTTTTGTTCCAACCACTTTGGCCGTAGGAAGAAACGATGGGACGCACCACCGGCTATATATAACTTGTCCACTTGTCGCTGTCCAGTCGGCGGCGTCGAGATGATGGCCAGCAAGCTTCCAACTTCCAGGAGTCCAACGCTCGCTGCTTTTTGAGCACACGAAGAGCATGATTTATATATATATATACCCTGATGATGGAGTGACGTTTCACATGAACTAAGCACTTTGTTAATACCGAGCAATTGTTCCTTTGTACTGGCGATGAACGCTCCCGAACGCCCGAGTTCCGTCCCACTGACAGCACCGTTCGCGAGAGTTTATGGGACAAATAAACAAGCGACATATTAAACGAATGCTCAAGTAATGTAACACTACTTTCGGGGTTAGCTGCGTGTGGAAAAAAACAACACATGACAACAAAATATGCTCGGACGTTCACTCGAAGAATGCGCCAGGTGATGTTCATGTGACCTTGAGGTGCGATGACGTCATTTCATACGTACCACGAGCTAACGATGTCGTGGGAATTTGCCTGCAATAGTTGACTGCGTAGAAACAGAAGTAACTGGCGAGTTTAGCGAAGTTGGCTTAACAAATAACTAAGTTCAGTTTCGAACTTAAGTTTACAACTCGGCCTGAAAATTTAGCCGCTTCTCGGAAACGGGCTCAGCTAGACTTGATGCACTCAACAGTGCGCGGTAGTATTGCCTGAGTGCGGTAATCCTGAACTACGTCCCTCACAATGCGCTCCGCAAAGAAGCGTTCCCTTGAGCAAGAATAGTCACACGATTGGTCACCTTCTCTTCGCCTTTCTTATAGCTACTACAATTGGGCACACATCACAGTCAGCTTAAAACTATATACCCCTGTGCGCTATTGGAAAAGAACGCACATACACACACAAAAAATTTCTCTATGGGACACTTTTTTCAGCCTAGTCAATCGGCGCATGTTCCTCCCAAAGCGCGCTTTTGGCGCATGCGTACTCAAACTACGCAAACATACCCAGCAATTCTGGACAAATATGAACGCAATTTTTTCATATAATGTAAGATTTCACTACAACAATCAACATATCCGCAGATCACCTGACGGAAGTCTTGTATTTTTTTTTTCGATTAACGACTTTGCTATTGTCAAAAGCGTTCCCATTGGTTTTCTGTGGCAGTCTTAAATGTTCAATGCAATAGGTGGAAACACTATCAAAGAAAGATTTTGCTACATATCAGAAGAATGGACCATTGCCTTCAATATTTCCATACCACTGTCGTACAATTTTCCAATTTTGAAAAAGATTGCCCGAGAATGCTGGACATGTGCGTGTTTTGCCGAACGCCATCATCGTGTATACATTTACATGTCCGGAAAGAAGGGGCTCGAAGTCAGTTGCAAAGCTTCTTCACATAGGTGAAAAGCAGAGAGGAACGCAGATACTTGGATCCGATGCTATCGCCACTAAGATGTGCTGGCTGTAAGTAGCGTCGTCTGTACTTCAACAGTCCAATAAAACATAATTATTTACGTTTATTAATGCTGGGAATTCTAAAAACATTAACGGACCTCATGTATGGTATAAACATCGCGGCCATATTTTGGCCAAAAATTAAACGAACGAACAGTTTCGTATGAGGTTTACGTAGCAAACACTATTTTTATTCGCGATACGGTGAACGGCAACAGCGGAGACAAGCCTTCCATTAAACAAAACCTGGTTCCACCACTCTTAAAATTCACTGCGACAACTAAGATAACCGTACAAACTCGATTCTGCTTGCTTTAAATAAACTCCTTCTTTAACGAACTAAACCGCGCGGCTCCCTGTAACGCTGCAACGTTGACGTCAATTCTTGTCAGACAAAAAAAAATCACTCCGGATATTCTGCCAACTTTCTACTGCCTTCAGTACGCGTGATTAAACATTTCTTTACACGTCAATTCAAGTCTCATAGTGGGTATGTACAGTCTCCGTCAAAAGTTTCTATGCCAACGGATTCGCTCTTGAGCAGTGTAGAGGAGCGCATACTTGCGCTGGCAACCTCCGAAGGGGTGAAAACAAGAGTCCTTTCCTTCCAGCTGTTCAGAGCTCGGAGTTGTGCTGGGTTGTGGAACCCACTGAACAGCCCTACAGTAAGTAACCTTAAGTGGCCTGATAACTTTTGAACAAGACTAGCAAAGAGGTTCACTGCGAAAGCAGGAATAACCGCATTAAATCTTTTTTTTTGTAATACAGTACAGCTCAATTTAACTGTCTTTGGGCAGGAGAAAGTTAGATCAAAAGATGGAGCGATGGGTGAGAAAATGAGTAGGAGGCTGCGTACTTGTATTGTTACAACTCTGGACGAGGTGACAATAATGGACCTCGCGGAGTTGGGGACAATATTTCACCACGGGCGCAGCTATTCTTCGAAAGAAACGGCGTTGACAGAGCGACGTTCGGGCGTACGGGAGCGATTCAGGAAAGAGTGTGAGGAAGAGATACCCACGTGATGAAAAAAGAAAAAAAAAGAAAACATGGCGGCGGAAGCGGGGGCGGGGTGGTGTCGTCGACACTGCAGGTTCCTCCGAGCCGTCCACCGCCCCCCCACCGCCCCACCATCACCACTACTGCAGCGGAGGTGCCGACGACGACGCGTCTCAGACAGACGCCCGCTTCATCATGAGGGCGTCCAGGGGCAGGAGCACGTCGTCGTGCATGAGCGACGACTCGGGCGGAGACGGCGAGTACCGCAGCGAATACCTGCCCACGCCGGCCGTAGGGAGAGAGGGAACGGGAGAGAGGGAACGGGAGAGAGGGAAAGGAAGAGAGGGAGACATGATGAAATTGTCGCTCAAGAAACGAAAACACATTTCTGAGGACAGACAAGAAAGAGACCACACGACGACAAGCGAATACCTGCCCACGCCGGCCGTAGGAGAGAGGGAACGGGAGAGAAGGAAGGAATAGAGGGAAAGGGAGAGAGGGAAAGGAGGAAGGGAGCAGGATGAAATTGTCGCTCAACAAACGAAAACACATTTCTGAGGACAGACAAGAAAGAGACCACACGACGACAAGCGAATACCTGCCCACGCCGGCCGTAGGGAGAGAGGGAACGGGAGAGAGGGAAAGGGAGAGAGGGAGAGAAAAGGAAGGAGACAAGATGAAATTTTCGCTCAAGAAACGAAAACACATTTCTGAGGACAGACAAGGAAGAGACCACACGACGACAAGGAGAAAGTTGACGGAAATGAAATGACGCAGTTGTTTGAACGAAGCGCTTGATACTTTTATCCATGGTCATACATAATTGCGCTTTTGAAACGATTCGGAACAACACGGGGACGACACAACACTGGTTCCAAGTCATTTCAAAAGCGCAGTTATGTATGACCATGTTAACAACCAACTAGCCCAATTTGAAACCCTTTTATCCAAGCGAGATTAATTCCTTGAAGAGGCTACAACGAGTGTACAGTTGTGGGGAATACGAAATGGAACAAACTTTTTGCACAAAATTGCGAATTTCCTGGTTATTTCTTTAATAAATTTGGGAAAGACTTTTGGATATTATACGCCAAGCAGAAGACAAGTCCGAAATCAGAAAAGAAAAGAACTGTACTTGTGACACATAATTATGGAGGAATGAATAAATTAATGCGCCAAATTTGTTCCCTCTAATATTGCTCACGACTGTACAGCTGAATATGTTGCGTTTTCTTTTTGCGACGATAGTACCGCAGGGTATTTTCCCCTTGGTTATTTAAGCAACCTTGGTGCATTCTAAAAGGCGTAAAACTATATCCCTCCACTGCCGCACCCCATGTACCATTGAAGCTTAGCGACGTATAGATACAAGTGGCCTATAACGAAGCAACGGATATAACGAGGGAAGCATATTTCTGCGCGCAACTAAAGAAGCATATACAATTAACTGATTTCACGATCCCTAGGGTGCTATGTTTAAAAGGAGGTTTATCTAAAACTGCGAGCGTTAAAGGGGCACCCAGGGAAGCTCCATCCAATTTTTGTTCTGAGTAAAATTCCATTCTATGATTAGTTCCGGATATGCTGATGTTTCTTCGGCAGCAAAAAAAAGAGCGCATTTATTGCTGAGAAAATTGGATTTAAAAATTTTACCGCCACTGGATTTAAACTCGCGACGTCTACCCCGAAAAGGACTCCGTGATCCGCGTTTTTTGTTAAAAGGCGGTGTAGAATAGCCTCTGGGATTCATGTTCCCCTCAGCCGTCGCACGCAGTTTACTTGCGAAATCGGCCGATGGCGGCGCCACCTGTATTTCGTTTCTTGGTCTTTTGTAGCTTATAAGAGCATTGATTTCGGTGAGGAAGCATAACTCTTCGTGATCAGAATTTGGTAATCTATCGATACAAGCCAACCTCAATTTGTTCGTGTCAAGGACGAAGCGGTTGAATAGCGCAGCGTGCATTAGTTTGGACGACAGTCTGCGCCTGCGCCTCGCTATCGCTATAAACAAAAAGGAGTAAAGTGGGAGTAAGCTGTCCTCTAGCGCCTTCTTTTTATAAAAGGGATTGCGCTAGAGGACAACTTACTCCCTTTTTACTCTCACATAGGTGTATTAGTGTTTAGAGTGTACCGTTGTGTTGGAAATAGAGCCTCTGGACAAGCTTTGCAGCGGCCTGTAGCTTATATACCGGTGAACCTATTCTACGGTCTCACAACTTACTGACTAGTACCTGTGAAACACGGGCAAATTTAATGCCGTTAAGTGCTTGCTGCCTTAAGTTTTAATGGCATTTGAGGGGTGTCATACGCATAAATTTAATGGCATTAGCCTTACTGCCACTCGCGACCTATACTGAGTTCGCCACAACTCATTCGCCCGGGTAGTGTGTACTCTCGTCCCTATTTCACACGCAGAAAAGCACGAAATTTGTTAGTAACGACTTCCTAACCAGTAGTAAATGGTTAATTCATAAGATTTCAGTCCGATGAGGCGTCACTACTGCATTTTTATTTGAAGGGCGTCATTTTTACCGGAACTTCTGACAGATACTCTCGGCTTCCGTGCTGACACGAGAGTTTATGGCTACTTTTTCGAACTGTCAAGCAACAGCAGGGGTATTTTCTGCGAAATAATGTTCATACTGCATTTGAATAACATTCCCGAGATTCTGTACTCATTGGCACTGTTTATATTTAGGTGAAATGTTTCACTGCCTTGCAAGCATTATCGTCATCGTGACTTTTGTATAAAGACATTAAATGTGGACGTGTAGCACCAACACCGAAAACAATGGTACTAACAAACTTAAAGGTGCACTAAAGAGGAATCTGAACTCGTCTTTTTCCCGCGGGAACAGCCGCCGCGGTGGCTCAGTGGTTATAGCGTTCGGCTGCTGACCCGAAAGACGCGGGTTCGATCCCGGCCGCGGCGGCCGAATTTCGATGGAGGCGAAATTCTAGGGGACCGTGTACTGTGCGATGTCAGTGCACGTTAAAGAACCCCAGGTGGTCGTAATTTCCGGAGCCCTCCACTACGGCGTCCCTCATAGCCTGAGTCGCTTTGGGACGTTAAACCCCCATAAAACCATAAACCATAAAAAAAAACATCTGTCTACACGTTCCGGGCATTCTTAAAAACTTCGAATTAATTTCCTGTACGGCCGATTGCCCTAATTAAATCGAATTAAACGTCCCGGCTCCCGCCTTTTCTTGAACTCAGCGCGGTAGGTAGGAGGAGTCAACCAACGCGTGGAGTGCCTTTCGGCTGCAGTCCATTGGCGGCTTCGCTTTGGCTTTTATTTAGTTTTTTAGGTTTCTGTGAATATACACAGTTTAAGTCGCAGACAATATCGCCGCAAATTAGGCTAAGGCAAATAAAAATACACGTGGACTGTTTGATTTACGTATCACTCCGCCGATGGCAGAGCGGCAAGCCGTCATGGGACTGGCTGACGCGTTGGTTGACTCCTCTTACCTACCGCGCAGAGTTAAAAAAAAAGGCGGGAGCCGGGACGTTTGATCCGATTTAATTATGCCAATCGCCGCTCAGGACAATAATTCGAAGTTTTTAAGAACGCCCGGAAGGTGTAGATGGAGTTCCCGCGGTAAAAAGACGAGTTCAGATTCCTCTTTAGTGCACCTTTAAGGCCTTAACCATCTACTGCCATTTCTTGTGCGCGTGCGGCACGGGCATCCCCAAACAAATCATTCGCCATCGAATGGCATTCGATGGCGAATGACATTAAATGTTCCCGTGAAGCAGCCGATTAATGACATTAGGTGCTAATGTCATTCGATTAAAATATGACGTTAAATTTGCTAGTGTGGCAGGTGTATAAGGAGTGGAGGTTGCGGGCGGAAGGCGGCAGCGGCTTTGAGTGAAACTTGTGTTTGATTCTCGAACCCGAGAGATCAGCTAACTTGCGGAAGCGGCGTCGCCCCGCGCTCGCGGCTTCCGCTTCATTGCAAAGAAGTTGTGAGCCTACAGGACCGCGTACAGCCTACGTCAGTGGTCGTCGAAACGGCAGCCAGAGCGGTGTGGAAAAACGGAGTGGATTCCAAGTGTGCTACTCAGTGCGAAACGGAAGAGGGGGTTCTTATCGCGCGGTCGCAGCCGCGCGTCGCACCGCTCGCTAGCCCACCGTTGCGTTCCAGTGAAGACAGCGCGCGCAGCTTGTTTCCATTGTATATACTGTACAGCCGGACCGCGCCGATGTTTAGGACAGCAAATGACTCATCTCACGCTCTGCGAGAAGTCTTTAATAACAAGTTTTGCCAGCTAGGGTGTAACTTTTGAAGTGAAAAGATAGATATATAGATAAAGAGGAGGAGGGAAAGGCAGGGATGTTAACCAGAAAGGGGTTCCGGTTGGCTACCCTGCACTGGGGAAGAGGAATTAGGGGACTAAAAGGAGGAAGAGAGAAGAGGAAAAAGGCATAACACACACAGACACGCACAACACTGTCACAATTCGTCACTCAATCCAAAGCTTCACTAAGCTAGGTAAAGCAGTCTTCGGGTAGGCAGCACAGCGACCTTGAACGACCTTCAGCCCAACCAAGGATAGCCGTGTATGACCATATGTGGTACAGTTATGGTGTCGAACTCTTGACCCCTGACCTTTACTTGACCTTTGACCTCTGACATTGGGTGACCTTCGGTTTGACCTTTGACCTTAAGAACATCCGATGGGGTGATGTGAAGCCGTGTGATGAGTAACCATGTGTGCAGAAACTTTTTGCGGAATTCCAATTTTTTTTCATTGAGCGATGAAGTTAAAAGGTACTGCATTCAGACTGAAGTTTGGAACGCCCTATTTCCCCGGAGCACGCTGCATATTTATGCAATCCTCAACAGCTTCGATGCACCTTTGCCACAGGTGAACCAGCTTCCTGCCGTCGTGCAAGAATTGAGTAAGGCAGTTTTAACGCGCTGCCGTTAAGGAGCTCGGGTCGCAGAAAATCCGCCGTCGGCGTCGTCGTTGACCGTGAGCAAAAAAAAATCAACGAAAAATCTCCAGAAAAGCAACCTAGGAGGCAGGTACGCCACCTAGGTCACGTGACCTTGCGGCGTCATCACAACATGTGCACCGGTTTGTGAGAGAACTGCCCACCGTGGCAGGTGGCAATTAACGATTGGTCGCTCGGCAGGAGCAACCTGGGTCGCACAAGGCCCACCGCTGGGAGCACCTGTCATCGCAGTGCAGTGGCTTGTCGCTTATCTGCCACACCATCGTGTCGGAAACGGTGGTACGAGGGCTCCCAGGGATCTGTGAATGTGAACTAGAGAATGACCAATTCTGCAGATATGGGAATGAAGTGTACCCTGCAATTTTTTTTTGCTTCATACATCGCACTACCTGGCTTCTGGGTTTCTCTCACTATGAAATAACATCTGACGTAGGTATAGGCTTCGTGACCGACGAAGAGGTCGCCAGTGCAGAGAGCCGTCGGTTTAGTCGACAGGGGATTTCATTCTTTTAGAACCTGCGCTGCCCGACCACACAAAGAATTGATGAGAACCCGGGAAATAAGATGTTCCAAACATGCATTTTAATGTAACGGCATCACTTCAACCCTTCGATAAAATATTACAGGAACGGAGGCTGCACTTACTCCACACCTTTCGAACCACTGTCCTGCACAAGCGTATTTGATGACGCTCTCTGATTAATGATTTTTTTCATCCCAGTGCTAGCGCCTGAGCTACTGAATGATGCCGTCAAGAAAGGCTGGCAGGATTATTGCCGGTTATATGTGCGGTTCCGTTCAAGGCGTGCGCGCTGTAAAGAGTGTGTTTAAGTTAATTCCCTTGATTCGCGGCTTGTAACAGTGAGGATTTGAACTCTTCCCAGCATAAACAAACCAGCACTCCGACATACGACATGAAGAAACATGAATTTGAAATCATTAAAGCCACGACACTCTTTTTGCAACACAGCTGCAGACACCCGATTATTTCAATACAAAAGTAAAACAAGAAAAAAAATGACCACCATAAATACATATGAGGCTAGAATTAATGTTAACGCTTATAGGCTTAATGGATTCATAATTTGATCCGGCATCATGAAATATCGATTATTCGTATGTGCTGTACTGTACATTTCGTTATTTAATACCCCTACTAACGCCATCTGCAGGATACAAAAATAAATAAATGAATAAATAAATAAATAAATAAATAAATAAATAAATAAACAAATAAATAAATAAATACTGGCCAGATACGTACTGCACAGTTGTCAAGTCGAAGCCGGAAGAAGGGAGAAGGCATTCGGGAAAAACGCGGAGCGCACACCAAAACGCGCATCGGCCTACTGTGACAACCCAAAGCGAAAGTGACAGCAAAGCTGAAAGCGAAACTGACAGGGAAGGCGAGGGTGAAACTGACAGCGAATATCCCACGAGTGTGCCGTTAGAGTTTCTAATTGGAAAGGTCGTCCAGGGACAGCCGACGGCGGTTCATGTCGAATTCATCCACACAGAGAGCAAGCTCCGAAGCACCGAATGTGCTTCCCGGGTTTGTCCTCGTCCAGCGTAGATCACGAATGCATGTGGTTCGATCACAGGACTTCGAGCGCTTAAGCCGGATAAGGCTCGTGTACACTACAGATCCGAACAAGATAACCACTGCAGACGGCCGAAAACCGTGTATACACTAGCATGGGTCGTAGGTGTCCATGTGCTGTCTGAAAAGAGCCTGGTCAGTCTAATAATAATAATAATTGGTTTTGGGTGGAAAGTAAATGGCGCAGTATCTGTCTCATTATCGTTGAACACCTGAACCGCGCCGTAAGGAAGGGATAAAGGAGGGACTGAAAGAAGAAAGGAAGAAAGAGGTGCCGTAGTGGAGAGCTCCGGAATAATTTCGACCACCTGGGGATATTTAACGTGCGCTGACATCGCACAGCACACGGGCGCCTTAGCGTTTTTCCTCCATAAAAACGCAGCCGCCGCGGTCGGGTTCGAACCCGGGAACTCCGGATCAGTAGTCGAGCGCCCTAACCACTGAGCCACCGCGGCGGGTCCTGGTCAGTCTATAAATGTGGATTAAGAATTTTATTAAAAAAAGAGAAAAAAAGCTCGTAAAATTTAAATGCTACTTTAAAAAATGGGTCTAGAATCAGAGATGGGCATTAAAATTGTAGTACGACCCTAAAAGGGAAAATTTCGGATAGTTCGCAAATAAACCAATTAATGAGACAGAAACTCTACAGGACACGAACAGCCCTACAGTTTAGGGGTACTCTGCGATACGGAGTGAAATTCAAGCAATACAATGATTACATTTAACCTCGAGCCCTCGACCTCAACGCTTCCATAGTTACAACGCCATGCTAAACAGCTTCGGCCTTTGTTGTCAAAGAAACGTCTACCGTGCATAATCTGGAGCGAATTTGTCTACAGGCATCACCGAAACACTGCGAATTCTTCTTCCACAACGAAAATCTTACAAACTCTCTAACGTTCTTTTGTAGCTGCATTATTGTTAGAAGGAAGGAATCCATTGTAACCAAACCCAATTTTCTAACGCAAACAGTTGAGACAGCGGCAAGGAAATAGTTAAGCAGCACGTGAATAACTACACTGTATCCCTACCAGACTTCGCGATTGGTTCCTTCCAGCAGCTTCCTTCCAGCAGCATTCTCACTGACTAGCAAGTGAAAGTCGCAGTGTTTGTCCCGACATACTACGCCGAAGGCCACGCCATTTAACCGGGACCCGCCGCGGTGGTTTAGTGGCTTGGCAAGGTCGCGGGTACGTATCCTGGCTGCGGCGACCTCATTTCGATGAAAGCATAAGGCAAAAAACACTCGTGTGCTGTGAATCTCTGTAGTGGAGGGGAAATGATCCCATGCGGACGAAATTAACAGGGAACCCTTCACTGCGGCTTTCCTTCTTGTAACCTTGCCCGCCACTGGAGAGAAGGTACTTGCACCCCTCTGTTGTCTAACACCTGCTTATATAACCTTATCACTCAAAGTTGCTACTTTCTTTGCACTGTTCATCTTGACCCCTCGTCTCACATTCCTTAATTATGTAGTACTGCAAAAGAACCTTAACGGTAAATAAATTATGATGGTGATGATTATGACGATGAAACTGCCTGCAATACCTCGTACTCGCGGGGAATATTTAGTACGTGCGGAAATACTTACAGAGGGTGGTGATCCCTTTGCAATTAATCTCTAGGAGAGTGTTGGTCGATCTCTCAATGGACAAATGGTTGTGGCACAGCGCATACCCACACGGACTATCCCCGTCAGCCAGTTTTAACTTTTTCTTTACCCAGAGTGCGCTTTATCGTGCAGAATTAAAGGAGTGTAGACACCTAATATTGGTGGCATGTTTTCTTCTCTATAATGATGCGGAAGACGCATGAATCACCATGTGATATTCGCCTACGACCGCTCAAAATTTTAAAATCGAATTATTTCTGTCATGATGTTTCAGTTTCGGTTTGAACAGCCGAACGATGGCTGTGATTGGTTTTTATTGTTTTTTTTGGGGGGGGGGGAATGGCGCAGTATCTGTCTCATATATCGTTGGACATCTGAACCGCGCCGTAAGGGAAGGGATAAAGGAGGGAGTGAACGAAGAAATGAAGAAAGAGGTGTCGCAGTGGAGGGCTCCGGAATAATTTCGACTACCTCGGGATCTTTAACGGGCACTGACATCGGTTTCAACAGCCGAACGATGGCTGTGACGTCAAAGAGTGCTTTTGTGTCACGTGAGGTATGGAAAAACGTCCATAAAATAGCCGTTTCATCGTTTTAATTTACTGCAGTGCTGAAGCCAGCCTTCCTCAAGAGCCGGAATGACAACGGATGAGGAAGCAGCGGTTATATTACGCTCTTTTTCGTGTCTCACGTGGCCTGTAAGCACATATTGACGTCACAGTCCTCATTAGGCTGTTGAAACCGACACCGAAGCAGCACGAAAAAGAAATGGGCTTATAAATTATTCAGCGGTCGTAGGAGAATACCAGGTGGTAATCCATGTATAATATCATTACAAACAAGAAATCGCGCACCCAAAATTTAGGTTTCTATACTCCTTTAAACTCCTTCACTGAACGCTTGAAATAATTGCAGCGCGAAACGAACTAGGCAGGACCCACCAGGCCGATACAGACAGTGCGGGCCCTATGGTAGATCACCATATCAACAGTTCTGACACCCACAAAAACTGGACAGGAGAAATTTACAGACGATCAACGTAATTGATGCGGCAGAGTATGCGTTAGCATTAATTAATATTCCCCTCGGACGTAGCAGCTGCTGCCGCTGACGGGTTCAGACCGTGCAAGCGAGGGGCGTGATTTAGGGTCCCTCTATACTTTATTGAGGACTTTATTATTGAGGGACTTTAGCGTGATCCCGTCCGACCATCAGCGTGTGACACGCCCTACCCCCTCTTCACTCTCTCTCGACACCCTCCCCCCGTGCTGTCTTCACCCACCCTCTCCCGTTTCCATCTCTCTCCCCATCTTCCCTGAAAGCGGAGGGGTATCTCTTTTTCTCTCCCTCATTTTCCCACTCGCCAAAGGAGGCTTCACACGGACGTACTGCCAGATTTTCCCGACATTGGGGGTTCTAATGCTATAGCATAAAAAATGTTAGTTTTTAACGCGCTTTATACCGAGTATGACGTGCGAAAGCAATTAATTTCGAATTAGCTTGACATATTGTCCAAGCATCGCCTTAACTTCTTCGAATTCGCTTGATCTAGCTTATACATTATCTTGCATTGTCGTCCAAGACAATATCTCTTAAACTTTCGCACCGCGTGACATTCCCCTAGCCTCACCGTATCCAAGTCACTTCACCTCAAAGGTCAAAGGTCGAGGCTTGAGAGAGCCATCGGCCTTTTCAGGATTGCTAGCGAAGCAGTGCCTTCGCACTAAAAGGTAGTCCATGAAGCGTCGACGTCATAGATACTCGGTAAAAACCACCACTTCCTTGTAAGACAGCGTAACAGTGCGCATATGATTACACATTTTGAGCCCGGCTTGCTCGATAAAATATGGCCTCCCTCCTGCAGTGTTTTACCTACTGTTGCGCAAATCAGAGAAAATAGGAAAAAAAAAATCCCTCGGCCTAACCGCCCGCTCGTTAGCGCTCAAAATTCGCACAAAGGTGGCACCTGGCGGTCAGTTTTCTTTGGCGGTCAGTTACGTTTGAGTCGAGGAATTGCTTGATTCGGTCAAGATTAATCGGAAATCTTCAGCGTTTGTGGCGACGGCGGACCAAATAGCGAGCTTTCGCAGTAATGATGCGGGTAGCGCCATCATGCGCCCTCCAAGCGAACGAGCAGTCTACGGTGCAGGGGGGCTGCGGAGAAACTCATGGGAGAAACGCGAGGTGCGGGGAGGGGGGCAGCTGCGTGCAACAGCGTTTCCTGCGCCCAATTTTAATGAAATAGCCTAGAAAGCACTTTGAAACCAACCGCGCAGCCGCTTTCTCACCCTTGCGTTTCGCCGCAGCCGCAATGGTAAAGTGCTCGTTCTTTGGGCGTGCACAGATGGCGCTACGCGTACGATCGCTGCGAAAGCTTGCTGTTTCGGTCCGCCGCCACCGCAGACGGTGGAGATTTTCCATTAATTCTGACCGAATCAGACAAGTACTCCACCTAAATGCAGTATAAAACAAAACTGTCCACCATATGCAACCTCTGTGCGAAATTTGAGCCCGAACGAACGTGCGAGTAGACAAAGAGAATTTTTTTTTTCGATTTTCTCTGATTTACGCAACGGTCGCGGTATACTGAGAAGCGAATAAAGAAAGGCAGCCACCCACCTCGGCTGCTGCGGCTGCGGCGGCCTGGACGAGCCGTGCGCGTAGCACGTGCACGAGCAGACCGACGTCACGTCGTCGGTGTCCGAGTGGTCGCCGCCTCCGTGTCCCGACACGACGCTGCCGTCGGCGGTGATGACGTCACCCTCGAGGCGCACCGCCTCCTGGGCCGCGCACTGGGCCTCGGCCTCGTCGCGTCGCTCGTCCTCGGTGTTCATGGTGAGGAAGCGGAGCACGAGCAGGTTCATGGCGGCAGACACCACCGAGAGGCCGAACAGGATGAAGACCAGGCTGAACGCCACGTACTCGGGCTTCTGCTTGAGCGCGCCTTCCTTCTGCAGCGCCACGTAGTCCCCGAACCCGATGGTGGTGAGCGTGATGAAGCAGTAGTAGAAGGAGTCGAAGTAGTCCCACCCCTCGTAGGCCGAGAAGGCGGCCGCACCCGTCGTCATCACCACGGTGCTGAGCACCGACACCAGGCACACGAGGTTGGTCTCGGACACGTCCGTGTTGCGCATGCGCAGGCACCGCTTGCCGTGCTTCAGCAGGTAGCCGACGAAGGTGTTGAGCCGCTCACCGATGCTCTGGAACATGACCAGGCCCAGGGGGATGCCCACCAGGGCGTAGAACATGCAGAACGTCTTGCCGCCCCACGTGGCCGGCGTGGAGTGGCCGTACCCTGCGGGCACCCCCAAGCAGACGGACGGAGGGTCACTCAATTGCACCGCTTCACACTCAGTGTAGATAAGTATTATGAACCGCACATGTTCTTTTGCTCCGACTCGAAACTTCACTAGCCACGTGGACTGAGAAGAAAGACAGGGCGAAACGCTCAACTTTAAAATGCTGAAACCTCCCCAGTCTATGGTTCAGACATTCTATGAAGATGCTGGCATCAGTTATCCTAGGTTTCCATTCTGCGGCTCCTATATTTGCGCTGATTCAGAAAGCATTAACTTACTTCTGTAGTAGAGGTCCCTTTCCTTCGATATATTCATGGTATTTTGTCATCATCATCAGCAGCCCGACTCCGTCCACTGCAAGACCGTGGTATCGCCCTCATCTCACCACTTAACCCTGTCCTGCGCTAGCTGCGGCTGAAACTTCTTATTCTCATCCGCCCACCTGACTATCTGCCACCCCCTGTTACGGCTGCGTAGCAGCTAACAGAAGGGGCTACTCTGTGGGCAGAGACCATAAGCTCTGACATCAGCATCGGATCACCAGAAGAGACGCGACAATCTGCACAACTTCAAATTGTGGCGCTCGCAACGTGACGGTCTTTGAAAGAGGGAAATTTCGCGGCCTATACTTGAGCCCTGTTTTCACTATAGATATGAGACAGAACAGGAACGTCGAAAACTCACACTTCCGTTCAAGCCTCCTTATCATCTGTGCGCGCACATATCTGGCAAAGCCCCTGCGACAGCGATCAAATAAATTACAAGCCTGTAAGCTGAGTTAACCAAAACGAATGTTGACGAACATCGGGAACCTTTTGTTAAAAGTCACGTGACAAGAAATGCTTATTATTACAAGATCCGGATTCTCTAGATCAGGAATGTACCTTCGGTGGCGAGATCGCCAATCTATACAATATGGTCGGGGCCTGTCAGGCCAATCCCAAATCAGCCCACATTTCTCGGCCAATGAGCGAGGGGTGGTGGGAGGCAGCTGTAATCAGCTCGCCGCTCGAGGACCAAGTCCGGCTTCTCGGCCGAGCAAGGGAGGCGGCGTCAGCCAACGGACTCCCGTACTAGGGACCCCGGCCGCGTCAATCCCTTGCTCTTAAGCGAGTAAATAAAATATTTTCACCCCCCCCCCCACCACCCTAAAATCCTGGCTGAAAAAAATTGCGCAAGCCATCATAATTTCATACACTACAGTGCAAGTTTGTAAAGCATAACAGTCAAGAGAAGGCTGCAACAGCAGCAGTTACTATCTTTTTACTACTTTTTTTTCTTAAAAGCGTACAACACTGAGTGCTTTCAATAATAATACAAAAATACAACAATAAAAGACATTAAGCTGAAGAAAAGAAATATATACTTACAAATACTGCACCAAATCAGCATTTTTAAAATCCAAACTATAACGATACAGCACAAGTGATCAGGAATAGCATCAGTGTATGCGATCTTTTCCAAGAAAATTACCATGACATTCCGATTCAAAGAGCTATAGAACACCACTGCACTGTCCCACCCAGCTCTGTGATGTCTACGCCGGACCGTGAACATATATATATATATATATATATATATATATATATATATATATATATATATATATATATATATATATATATATATATATATATATATATGCTCCACCGCCTGCTGTAAGCACTGCGTAGCCACTGCGGCACAACGTTACTGCATAATTACGCAACGCTAAACCCGGCCACGAAATGAAGCCGCGCTCTAGATATTATGCGGAACTGAGTTGCGTGGGCCTTGCCTCATGTGTCAGTCGTTGTGCATAAATAAAGCGCTTCTCCTCATCTCCGTCGCACGCGTACGCCTCCATGGATCCGCAATTGACATTGCAACATCGCGCAAAGAACACAAACCAGCTCGTCAGAGGAAACAGGACGCATTATAAGGGAACCGTATACAGACCTCCTCTGTCAGCGTGCATTGCAGTACTACTTCTGTGCATGCTGCATGTGCCAGCTTTATTACCATTCCGCCTTCGGAACCGCACGCCTACTTCTAGCAAATGCACCATATAGTGAACACCCGTGCATGCAATGCTGGATCCAAGCGCTAGAAAAGGATGTGAGCTTTGTCAAGCAATGGAGGCACCGTTAGCCGCCCTCAAGAGGACTCAAATTGTGCTGGGTATACATTATTCATGGCTGCGCCGACGGTTCCGCCGGCGCTGGAGAAGTGCTCGCAGCGCCCTCTCGGAAGTGAAGGAAACGGCGAGGAGATCGAAGACTTTTCCCTTCCTCCGGCACTACAGTTTGCCAGAGGACGGATGCATCCGAAAAGGTTCCTTCAATTGTCACACCGGCTTTCCTACTTACTTTCCGAATGCCACGAGCAGGAAACATCTCGTTTAATTCACCGCACAGTGATAAACATTTCAGCCGTATATGTCGCGTTCCAGATGGTCCTTCGGCCGCGGCGACGGAGGCCAAGAACTGTCCCCTCAGCACGTCGTCGTCACGGGCAAGAAACCGCATGCAGGGAGCGATGGCTCGTAAAAAGGCCAGCGAAAACAGCAGACGGATGTATAAGTATGTGCAAGAGAAATGACTGCCTCTTTTCCCGTCCGCAGCGCCCTCTTGCGTTGTGGACTTTTTTTTTTCTGTCTGCGAACGCGGTGAGGTTTTCACCACTACGCTCGGTTATCGGTCCACGGCCACTTCTTCGGCAGCCTCGTAAAACGCGGCGTAAAAAATGCACGCAGCGGGCGACCGAGTAAATGAGCCGGAGTGGACCGCACACTTCATTGGGGGCGCTGCGCGCGCATAACGAGCGTGCGCGGCGGAAGACTGCATTCCGTGATTTGGCCGCCGCGCTATGCGTGTGCATTTTATACCGGGTGAGGGGGAGGGGGCGGTCAGGTCCTTTGCGTAAATAGCTGCATTTCGCGGCAGTCAGCTGCGGCGCAAGACAGGCAAAAAAGGAAAAAAATGCAAAGAATGGCCCTAGAGCTGTGCAAGAAAGGGTAAGGAAATATAAATTTAACAACGGAGTTACGGTATGGCAAGCTACAGACGCTGCAAAAAACTAACAGATGAAAGAATGAAGCTCAGTGATGGCCCTGGTAACCTTTAGGGAAAGAAAAAGGGTCACGAAGGGATGAGGAAAAAGAAAAAAAAAACAGCAGAAAAGTGCCCCGAAGGTTAAGTGGCCTTTAAGAGCCGCGGCCGAAAGATGGTCGTTCCTTTTTTACGCACGAAGCACGTTGCAAAAAAACAAACAAACAAAATAAATATCAATAAATAAATAAAATAGGCGGACCGTTTACGGTGGGCCAGTCTTCAGCGGTTGTTGAGGATCGCAGGGTTCTCCAAGGAGCGGGAAAAAGTGTGTGTGTGAGAGAGAGCTATGCACGGTGGCACCCCCCCCCCCCCCATGATGGCGTAAACTCCTCTTCCCAAAATGACCAGCTATGTATAGGCACACAAGAAAGGGCAGCTGCCCCCTCACTTTCCCTATTCTGTCTCCTCATTCAAGTTCGTGCGTTAGAAGCCAGGCTTGAACGACTAGGCATTTTCCTCTTTACCTTTGGTTCCTCGTTCGCTTACTTTTTTGCTCTAGGTTTTCCCGTTTCCCAAAATAGTGCCGCGCTTTGAAGAATTGGGGATGGCTCCCCCTTTTTACTCCATTCTCTCTCCTGTGATCGCTTCTTTTCCTTGAGATTCGCGATGATGCGGCAGAAAAATCCACGGCCGTACCGCTAGAGCAAACTGAACACTACAGCTAGCACTGTTGACGACGACATCTAAAAAAAACCAAATAAGTAAAAAGAGTCATGTGAATAAAAGTAAGAAGGAAGGTCGAATCCGAAGAGAAAGGAAAAGGCTCGGCTTCGATCAATTTGCGCGAGTGACAGGGTTGCGCTCAGAGAGTGGTGTTGTCATCCCGTTCCTCTTGTCCCTCCCGAAGGCAGCAGAACGGGTAATCAGTGCGGGTTCGCGCCCGCCGTTGAAACAAATAGGGAGCTCGTCGAATGTTCTATGCGCGGTCTCCGAGTCGATTGCTTCATACAGGAGCTTATATATGTCTTATATAGCTTGTATAGGAAGCAGAGCGACGGCGGTGAGCGGAAAAATCAAAAGAAGCGATCGAAGGAAATGAAAAGAACAGAAGAAAGATAGGAATGATAGAAGGAAGAAATGAAAAAGAAGGGATGGGAAGAAGGGAAAATGACGGGGATCAAAAGAGGGAACGCGGGATGCAGGGAGAAAAAAAGTGATGGCTGTGAGCAGGACTCAGCCATGTAATAGCGGCTGTGTGGGAAGAGCCCGGAAGCGAAAGGGCAAACACCATGTTGCTGAGCATTGCCCCCCCCCCCCCCCCTGTGTTTACACCGAGAGAAATGCGATGCGCGTCTTCGTGCCCAGCGGCGCCGATCGGAAGGGGGAAACAAGCAAACAGTGACGAGTCCGCCGATATTGGGCGTCTAACACGATAGAGTTGCAGAAAACTCAGGCGAGTCCATCTCAAAAAGGGGACCTTGAAACTATATGTGGGAAAAATCTGAAACGTGCTCTGTAGTAATACTTCCTTGTGATGTTACATGTTTCTTTCGTGCTAAGTCTCGAACTCTTAAACAAGCGGAAGTGTCCCTCAGAAACGCGGGCCCGAAGTATCGATAGATAGATCAATGCCTTGAACAAATGTTTGAAAAAGATAAGTCCTGCTGCCAGAAACGTCGAGGGTGGGCGCAGTTTTTCTGGGAAACTTACATGCTTCTACTTTCTGTGCGACTATCGTTTTCCCGACGTAACGAACAGTGCTCACCTTTAAAGTTCAAACGAATTGTTTCAAAGAAAGAGAATATTGAAAAGAAAACAAGAAATAAGGAATTAGGCTTGGATACCGACAAAAAAATATGAGCGCTTTACCGCCCAATGGTAGCAAGTGACGTGTCAGCGCGGTAGGGTTATTTAAAGGGCTTCAGCTATAGAGGTTCTTAAAAGAGGTATTGTGCGTTCTCCCGTCGCTAACAACTGAATCCTTAAAACAAGAGCTAAGACTCGTTTGAGTAACACTCTTGTTTGGGCGAGTTGCTTCACCTTTCAAAAGGGTACGTGATTGCGCGATGAAGACGGGACAAAAGAAACACAACATATTGGACTTATTTTTGGAAATGTGGCGGAGTGCTTGAAGGATGCTTCACTCCCGCCACCGGTTGGCCCGGTATTGCACTGCCTCCGGGATCGGCCTGGGTCATTATACCGCGCGTATTTTCTATCCTGTCTTTCTATCCCATCTTTGAACTTTCCTACTATCTGCACGTGGTAGCGATTGTGGCTCGGCTTGAGCCAGTGGGCAGGCCTGTGCACTTTCCTTTTCTTTCTTCCTGGCAACAACAGACAGACAGACAGAAATATACACGTGTACAGAGCGCAACTTCCAACTAGCTTATTTTCGTAGAAAACAGATACATTTATACCCGTGCTGGGCAATCACAAGATTAGGAGACAAAAACACGCACTGATCATCTCAGCATACCAAAGCCAAGGGTGCCACCAGATAGCATCATGCGTAAAATTGATACAAAACCCTTCAATATCATAAGCAAACAAAAAAATCGTTTTACCTTGTTACTGGCCTTTTGGTTTTAGTTGTTCTGTTTTTTGCTTTACTGACACTGATTTTTCTACGTTGAGTAAATTATATGCATTAACCGTTTCATTGTTTTTTGTTTACTTCGACACTGCTTTTGCTAAGAGTTGTTTTAAAGCTACGTTCATCGTTCACCTCATGCATCAACATTCCTTTTGTTTGTTTGTTTGTTTTTGCTTATGATATTGAAGGGTTTTGTATCCATTTTACATGTGATGCTGTCTGGTGGCACACTTCACGGTGGTATGCTTACATGATCAGTGCGTATTTTTGTCTGCTAATCTTGCGATTGCCCAGCACGGGTACAAATGTATCTTACGAAAATAAACTAGTTGGAAGTTTCGCTCTGTACACGTCATGTGCGTTTCTTTGTTGTGTCCCGTATTCATCGGCCAAGTACGTACCTTTTCAAAGACTCGTTTGTACGCTAATTCTTACATTAATAACTGGTTTTGGTTTTATGCGTGTTTAACGTCGTAAAGCTACTCAGGCTATGAGAGACGCCGTAGTGGAGGGCTCCGGAAATTTCGACCACCTGGGGTTCTTTAACGTGCACTGACATCGCACAGTACACGGGCCTCTGGAATTTCGCCTCCATCGAAATTCGTTAGCCGCGGACTTACATTAATAACATAGCAACAAGGTACACCAGTTAATAAATGAACTCGTCTACGAAGTTCCCATAGTTCTTAAGTTAGGTACATAGTTCCTAAGCACACAGTGTATACAGAACTCAGGCAACAAATGTACTAGAACTTGAAAGCAAACCGAACGACGATCCAAGGCAGAGCAGCGTCAGAATCCGGACAATAGCAGAACATGGATTGGAGCAAGTGATGATCACCAACTACTTTTTTATTCACAACCTTGCTCACGTTATATGGTACCCACGCAGCGACGTTAGTGCGTATAGTGTACGTGAATCAGCCCAGCAAGAAAGGTGCTGAAACAAAGCGTCAACAAAACCCAACTTCACCTATAGCTAGGGTTTGGACTTTTCGGTTATTAACTTTTCAAAATTCGGCAGACTTTTTTTCGGCTTTTATTTAAGAACACAAGTTTTTTCCGGCGAATATTATTTTCGACGAATAAAAAACTGACTTTTCTCGATGGTTTAATGTAGCAGTTGTGTGTGGTCAAAAGTCACTTAAAGTCTATCTCGGTGTTTTAGTCGGCGTGAGCAATTTATTTACCAGTAATTAACGTTCAAATGGTAATAGTTTGAACTGCGTTTGAAGAACAAATTGCCGTCGTTCAGTAAGAGTAACTCGAGTTGAATGAGACATCCGGCAGAGAAAAATGGAAGTGGAAGTTAGAACTAGTTTTACATGCCATTGTTGGGCTGTCGCGCTGGTTTGCGCGTGATGGCGGGACATCACGTGGTCTGCACGTTGATGGCAGCAATCGAAATGCCGTTCAATCCCATATTTTTCGTGAGGTCCATGGGCGGTTTCGAGTCAGTGTCCCACATGCAGCTGATAAAGCTACTTACCGATTAACAACTCTAAGCAGGTGATGATGGGGAACAAACAGTGCTTAACTATAGAAGGCGGCGAAGACGTGATGCTTCCCAGTCTGCAGAGGCATGTAAGCTGGCGAAGGAATACTTCAAATCGCACAACTGTGCTGCTTATCCATCAATATCCCCGTTGCATCATGCTCCTGGTTTCCCTGCTTAGTTCATTTCAAATTTGACTTAGAGTAACTCGCATTCTACAGCCAGCTAGCAACACCTTGCATAGCAAGGCTACTGACCTTTTTCGGTTAAAACCGAATTTCGAAAACTGAATTCGGCGTACTTTAATCGTTTTCTTTTTCGGTTTAAGCCGAAACGTCCAGCCCCTACCTATAGACAAGATGAGCTGTTTCCCGCCCGGACAGGGCTGACACATATGCCAGCTCCCATATTACCACCCCGCGCTTCCGTGACCAGTGTAGTCTCACGATCCTTTTGCCGAGACATGTTGTTCGTGCTTTCAAAACGTGAAGCAAAGCCATAGTTTAGGCAGTGAGTATTAATATGCGTAAGAACGGTTTCTTTCAGCAAGAACACTATAGTCTTGTAAAAACACATTGGGTGGTTCGATCAACGTACGCTTTATCACAGGGAAACGGCACCTGTTACAACGCCCGTTTTTTACAAGAGCAAAATTAATGCCGCGGCCGATGGCACAAAATTCACGGTCTGGATCTCTTGTTCTGCCACCAAGCTCATCCTATGTCACGATATTCCTCGCAGAAAGCACAGCGACAAGCCAGAAATCTGAGCACTGTGTAAGACATCGGGAACTCTGCCCCGGCTTTTCATGTCGACCCACTGCAGTCGTCCCTCAACCACCGAACATCATTTTGCACTTTTGTGAGCTTCAGGAAAGCCGATAGCAAAACGTCGGGATAGCTTGCCGCTCTAAGTCTGTCAACACGGCTAGAGAATATTCTTTCTACAGTAAAAGAAAGCAGGACTTTTTGAGGGCGGAACTGCGCTTGTGGAACAAGCATAAAACTAAGGAGTATGTGCGCCTTCCTGCAACCCTTTATAGCCTCCACATATTTTCTGGAACTTCTGAAAAGTAGTCTTTGTTATGATGGAGATCTGCTGCCTGCACGAAAACTAAATCGTCACTGGCGAGCAAGGGCGCTTTTTAACTTGGCCGGTGAAATGTGTCTTGGACTGCTTTACATGGACCCCAGCTAGAAACAAAATTTCATAGTGTTGGTTCTGTTTCTCATCATAATCATTACCAGCCTGACTACGCCCACTGCAGTGCAAAGGCCTTACTCATGTCTCTCCAATTAACCCTGTTCTTTGCCAGCTGCGCCCACCCTATGCCTGCAAACTTCCCAATCTCATCCGCCCACCTAACCTTCTGCCGCCCCCTGCTAAGCTTGCCTTCTCTTGGAATCCACTCCGTTACCCTTACGGGCCAGCGCTTATCTTGCCTTCGCATTACATGCCCTGCCCAATGCCATTTATTCCTCTTGATTTCGACTAGGATGTCATTAACCCGCGCTTCTTCCCTCACCCAGTGTGCCCTCTTCCGGTCTCTTATCATTACCCCTATCAAATTTCTTTCTATAGCTCGCTGCGTTGTCGTCAATTTAAGTTCAACTATTTTCGTTACTCTCCACGTTTATTCCCATAGGCTAGTACTGGTAAGATACAGCTCTGTTATACTTCTCTCTTGAGGAATACTGGTAAACCGCAAATTATGATATGAGAGTACCTGCCTAATGCACTTCACCTGATTGTTGTTCAACAAGTTATTTCACTCTCGTGGTCCGGTCTGTGGTCACTACTTGCCGTAACATACCCGACAATTCTGGACAATAACATGTTTGAACGGGAAAGAGTTTATGAGCGCAATTTTTTCATATGTTGCAAGATTTCGCTACAAAATTCAATATATCCGCAGGTCTACTGTCGGCAGGCTTGCATTTTGTTTTTGCTATCGTCAAAAACTTTCCCCATTGGTTTTCTATGGCAGCCTTAACTTCTCGATGCAAGCGATTGAAACACTATACAAGAAATATTTTGCAACATATCAGAAGAATGGGCCATTATTTTTAATATTTCTATACCAGTATCGTACAGTCTTCCAATTTCCAAATTTTTGTCCAAGAATGTTGGACATTATTTCCTTATCAGTTCCAACGCTTTGCTGCTTATCCCAAACTGCTGTCCCCTGCAAGACCGCTGAACAGTACGTTAGTTTTCGTCATACTGATTTTTACATCCGCCGGTCTGCTTTGTCTGTATAGGTCCTCAATTATGCATTGCGATTCGTACTATAGGTTACTTGGCTACTAAGTGTCATCAGCAGATCACAGGTTACTAATTAGGCATAATGTCTTCATTAACTTTTATCCCAACTCTTCCAAATTTAGATCTATGCACTCCCATGTAAGCATGCGGTCGTACCTTTAAACTTGGACTAAGTTCCACTAATACGACAAAAGTTGCGACCGACATTTTTTGAGTGAGTAAAACCTCGTTGCTACATTCCTATCTCCCACGATTTCCTGATTATGACGCTCAAAATTGTTGCCAATAAAAATGTCTCATATAGTAACACTTTTTCTTCCGGTGAATGCGTTCCCTGATAACACGATTTCCAGGCTACTGCGTTCAAAATTCCAACAAACCCTGGCCGTGTAACTTGTTTAGCGACAAAATGCATGTGTGCAAACATACGAGTAGGGCGAACAGGGGGGCATGCGACGTGGATTAACTAAAATGCAGCGGCAGTCACCTGCCAATACCGCTTTTCTGCAGTGCCTTGGTAGAACGGAGGAATGCATAAAAAGAAAGTGATATGATTTTAACGTAGCTAAACCTAGTAGACGTTCGAAAGTATGTGTTCATTCTTCGCCCCTTCCTTCTGGTATCTGCATGAGCAAACAATCCCGTTTCTCGTCCTTCTTCTTCACACCCTCTCTATATTCGGCGGCAGCTGGCGCGGCGCCGTTTTACCATTGACTGCAGCTGGCGCGACGCCTTTCTCCCATTGACTGCAGCTGGCGCGACGCCTTTTTCCTATTGACTGCAGCTGGCGCGACGCCTTTTTCCATTGACTTCAGCTGGCGCTACGCCCTTTTCACGTTGACTGCAGCTAGCGCGACGATCCTCCGAATTTACCCGAGCTTCCTCTGACTGCAGCTTGCGCGACGCTCCCCCGAACTAACCTGAGCTTACCCGAGTTACTCCGAGGCCTCGTACAAGATTCTTGGTTGATGCCTTAGGGTAAGGGGCGAGGCATCTGAGAACTACATGGATGCGCTTGCATAATAACGGGCCGGCTCCGTGGAACACAGAGGGGAAAAAAACGCTGCTACAGTCAGCCGCGCATTGGCTTTCCCGCAGCGCACGCGTGTAAAAGGGCGAAACAGTTGTTAACGAGGAAAGGAAGAATCGCTAATTGTGCCCTTCCCTAGCAATGATAATCGAAATTATTATGAAGTGAAAATGGTAATAAATGTCTTTGAACCTCATTTACAGATACATTTTTTTTTCAAAATTGGGTGGTTTGGATCATACGTTTTCTTGTATAATACGTTTTTTTTTCCTCAGTACGTTTTTGCCGCATTTTGTTTTAGAACGTATATTAACTAGGTTTTGCTCAAAACTCTGTTTGTTGTTCTCGTCGTCTGTGCAAACCATTTCGAAAAGCTCAATGTGTTCGTTGGACAAAGTAACACAATTCAACAACGATGCTGAGATGGCGGCTCGATTCCCGCTCGATCACTGTTCCTGCTCGCGAAAATGTTTTTTTTTCTTTCTTCGGAGGCATTTCTCTTGTGAAAATGGTCTATGGACTGTCTACAGACTTCTTATATATTCTATTGCCTTCCTATAGATGTCTAGTTTTGTCAATTCATGGTCCATAAATTGTCTATAGAAAAAGTCTGCTAAAAGTGTATGGCCATAAATTTAAGATTGTGTATTAACTGTCCATCATATTTGTATTGCCTATATACTAGTCTATAGGATTTGTCTATAGACATTATAGACAAAAGTTTACGGACAGTCTATAGACTGTCAAAATAAATTTTTGTAAGCGTTCGCCACGGTGGGCGGGTGCCACTTGCTTTTTCGTGACACGGACAGATGGGCGCTGGTGTGGCAGGTTGCTACCTTGCCATCTGCCACGGTGGGCAGGTTACCACCTGCCACGATGAGCAGGTTGTGATGACTTCACAAGGTCAGGTGACCTCCCTCGACCAATCATTAATTTATTTGCCATCTGCCCACCGTAGCAGATGGGCCGCCTGCTTTTTCGTGATACGGACGGACGGACGCAGGCTTTCCTCGAAGACGTTACATCTAATGTTATCTTATAAATATAGGCTGTTCGGAAAAGGAGTCGTCTGGTCTAGAACCGTTGGTGGCATCTTGCGCACCGCTACAAAATTCTTCACGGCACCAGTTGTTGTTAGTGGCTGTTTATTAATAAAATGACAATGGAAGGAAAATATGTTGCTAGCCGCTGAATCTGGCCCCGCCGTGGTGGCTCAGTGGTTAGAGCGCTCGACTACTGATCCGGAGTTCCCGGGTTCGAACCCGACCGCGGCGGCTGCATTTTTATGCAGGAAAAACGCTAAGGCGCCCGTGTGCTGTGCGATGTCAGTGCACGTTAAAGATCCCCAGGTGGTCGAAATTATTCCGGAGCCCTCCACTACGGCACCTCTCTCTTCCTTTCTTCCTTCACTCCCTCCTTTATCCCTTCCCTTACGGCGCGGTTCAGGTGTCCAACGATATAGGAGACAGATACTGCGCCATTTACTTTCCCCCCAAAACCAATTATTATTATTATTAGCCGCTACATCTGCCATCGAAACCTGGCGCACCTGAGCTGCGGCTAGCGAGAATAAAAGGACAGGGAGAGAAAAAGAAAGGAGGGAGCTATATTACTATGCAAAAATAGTTCCCCCTAATCCACAACCATGAAGAGCCTCTCGTTCTCAACACCACCGCGCTTATCTCACAATTCGCTAAAAAGCCAATTACAGAAGCCACCCTTGACCCCCCGCGGTGGCTCAGTGGTTAGGGCGCCCGGCTACTGATCCGGAGTTCCCGGGCTCGAACCCGACCGCGGCGGCTGCGTTTTTATGGAGGCAAAACGCTAAGGTGCCCGTGTGCTGTGCGCGTTAAAGATCCCCAGGTGGTCGAAATTATTCCGGAGCCCTCCACTACGGCACCTCTTTCTTTCTTCCTTCTTTCAGTGCCTCCTTTATCCCTTTCCTTACGGCGCGGTTCAGGTGTCCGACGATATACGAGACAGATACTGCGCCATTTCCTTTTCCCCCAAAAATATTATTATTAAGAGCCCCTCATTGTCAAGCACAACTGCGCTTATCTCGCAATTCGCTAAAAAGCCAATCATAGAAGCCACCCTTTCCTCCACGCTACTTTCGGGGTGCCCACAGGGCCTCAACACCTCGACCGTCTTTCACTCGCACGCGTCGGCACAAAATCAGCACTACCGCTCCCTTCTCATTATTCTCGAAAATCTTACTTCTTCCAGTCTTTCCTCACGGTTCCTTCTTGAGAAATGCAGTCGGCAGTGTCAGCACTTGTCGTGTCTCTCCTTTCTGCTGTCGTCGCAGCTTTTAGCGCTTCCTTCCCGCAGATACTACATCTTGTCACCATTCATTCCCGTTACCGCGCCAGTCCCCTTGGATTCGGACTGCCTCACTCTATTCGGGCCGGTAAATTTCACCAGGCAACCGCGTTTCATTACGAAGAGGGAGGTTCAGACTAACAATACAGAGACGGTGGGTTTCTGCTCACTGCAGATGCAAGCGAACAAGTGTCCGGGTTCTCCATTCACATCGTCCCTTCTCAAAGGGCTCATCTGTTCGAGACGGCCGCGTAAATCACGAGAACCAGCAAAAAATATATTAAGAAACAAAGATCAAGTCTGCAGGGTGTATGCGACCACCACGGACATCACATGCCACGAAAACTAGCAAGACTCCAACTAGGAAAGAAAAAAAAAACAAGTCGAAGTAGTGAATGCGGATGCATTGTGTGTGTGTCTGTGTGTGTGGGCACAGGCAGCGGTGGGTTGGTGGGCTTTCACGGGTCAGCGAATAGCAGCTGGACACACCACCGCCCAGACCATTATTGATAGAAGAAATGAATGTCTCTATACAACTCCAAACGCAGGAAGGACGGCACACTGTGGACGGCAGCCCACGGACCACCACAGCGGGGGCGGGTACGGATTGAGGAGGGGAAGGAAGGAGGGGGAGAGAATACATCTGCGCACATAAAGAGCACAGGCAGATACGGAGAAAACAAACGGTTATGGAAGCCCCACACACGATGAACAAGAGTTCGCGTATCGGCGCGCACAAACGCAGCTACAAATGGACACGCACACACGCACACACAGAGAAAGGCCATTAGCGCTCGCCTTATAGTTGTGATGACGGCCGCAGGGCTGGCTTCTTCTACGAGGGAGGATAAACGGAGCAGCGCATTACGAACGGCGCGTCGCTTTCTAGGAGCGCCATCTCGCCGAAAGAATACAAAGAACGAAAACCGCGACGGCGGAGATCGGCGAAATTCTAAAAGCAGCGCCATCTTGAGGCTGGCGCAGGAGAGAGAACATAACGTGATTTGCAGCGCAGACGGCCAAGGTTAGCGCCGCTTCGTGGAGCGGCACCGCGTATAGCAGCGCGTGTCACTAATTGCGGGCTACATTACGTGAAACTTTCGGTCCACTTAAGAAATCGCCGCAGAAAGATACCAGTGCGGCAAAACAGAAATGATAAATCGCACTTTTCTCTCTTCGCGGAGCTGTGCCTTATTGCCTCTCGCTCTGCCTTTTTTTTTTCCTCTTAATGCGTCCTCCCTCCCTTTGGCCCACCTGCACCACGTGACCAGAGATAGCAGACGTGTCGCTTAGTTTCAGCCCCCCTACATCACATGACCGGGTATGATTCCCGCACCCTGCTGAGCCAAGTGAATCTTGCTCTCTGTCCGCGAGGCCCACGCCACCCCGTATGGCATATGTGTACTATACTTTCAGTCCAAATCGGCCAAGTGACTAACGCCATATGGGCCACGTGTACTTTACTGAGCCACGTGTACCTTACTGTTCAAACACACCTGAAATCATTCCGTTGGGCGAGCAGCAAGAGAAGCCGGTTTTTTAATAATAATAATTGATTTTTGGGGAAAGGAAATGGCGCAGTATCTGTCTCACATATCGGCGGACACCTGAACGGCCCGCTGCGGTGGCTCAGTGGTTAGGGCGCTCGACCACTGATCCGGAGTTCCCGGGTTCGAACCCGACCACGGCGGCTGCGTTTTTATGGAGGCGAAACACTAAGGCGCCCGTGTGCTGTGCGATCTCAGTGCACGTTAAAGATCCCCAGGTGGTCGAAATTATTCCGGAGCCCTCCACTACGGCACCTCTTCCTTCCTTCTTTCACTCCCTCCTTTATCCAATCCCTTACGGCGCGGTTCAGGTGTCCGCCGATATATGAGACAGATACTGCGCCATTTCCTTTCCACAAAAACTAATTAATTATTTAAAAATCAGTGCGGCACAAAGTCTCGTGATTTGTGCCCTCGTTTATGAGAAACCCTAGCTAACGGCTTCGGATTAACTGAACGGGACGACGAAGACCTGTGCAGCGTGCTGTAGTTCTCAATCCCAGAGTATACAAGGAGAGGAGATCTACTACCATCAAATTATGCTGAGTGTGACCTGAGTTATACGTGGATTAAAATGCACGGTTTTCCCGTGCGCGATTGCGCTGGAGCTTGGTGGCGTGGCAGTCGCTGCCACGCCACCCAGTCGATGCCAGTAGTGGCATGGCAGCTGCGTGGTGTATGGCTGTACTATCTAGTATTCGCTTTAATGAATAGGCGGCCTTGTAATGAAATCCGCGACACTTGGGCTTAGCAGCAGCAGGAGAAATCCGCCGCGGTAGCTATTTTTGGAATGTCACGCCACCAGCGGCTGATCGATAACAGATGGCGTGAGCGTCGGCCTTCTTAGCAAATGGGCGGCGGTTTCCGCGTCAACCTGTCAGACGGACAGAAAGAAGCAAACCAAAAGAAAGGGGAAAAGTAAGCAGAAGAAGGGCCGCCAAAATGGGATTCTGAGCGACCATGCAAGGTTTGTGTCACAACCGCCGCGGCAATCTCGGTCAATGCCGAACACGACCGCGCACGGCCGAGAGCCCTAAAGCACTTCGCGAGCAAACATGTCAATGTGCATAACTTGCATCTCGGCCGCATTTCTGCGACATCAATCACAAAGCTAAAACGCTTCTTGCTAACTCCGTCATACACCGCGCAATGCGAACGTTATTTTCGGGAGGCGCGTCTATATATATCTGCGCCGTTGAAACGCTGCCACGCATATCGATAGTGCAGTCAGCGGAAAGCAGAAAAACATTCGGAATACAAAAACAGCAGCGGAAGCAAACACGTGGTAGGTGGCCGGAAACACAAAGCAAGTAAGCATACGCGCATTGCGTCTTCGTCGGAATATGGCCGACATTTCAAAAGCGTATAGCAACCCGCTCGAGAGCACTCTTGTGTAGTGCGCACTCGGTCTGTCAAGTGCTGCGCGCGTTTCGCGAACACGAAAAAAAGAAAAGAAAATGAAGCAATAAGCGCGCGCTCGAGCAACACAGTCGCGGTATTATATCGTTGCAGTTGCAACAAAAATGAGCAAAAGAAAAACATAGTCTCGAGTAAGGCACCGCCGAACGAAGGGA